>RCUC01123395.1:0-82197 GCA_003697995.1 Taxidea taxus jeffersonii
CCCCCCCCCCCCCCCGCCGCCGATCTTCCATCAGAGCCAGGTAGGGGAAGGAACAAGCACGAGTGCCCTGCTGTAGTGCTTTATGTAGGTTTGCTCACACTCAATGGCACTGCCCTCTGACAGTTGAGAAAATAGGCCCACGGAAAGGTAAATGACTTGCCAAGCTCCTAGGTGGGGAAGAGCAAGGTCCCAGCCAGGGCTTTCCAATCCCTGAGCCCAGACCCTTCCCATGGGGCCTATTACTGGATGCCCCAGGCTGACCATCCGCCGTGTCATCAGGGACCTCTGTGGTGCCTATCTACCCAGTGACCTGGGGGCTCCTAGACACAGTCCCTCAACCACAGGACTATGTCCAGTCTGCAGAGACACACAACAGACAACGGCCCTCATGCCTCCATTTAATGGCCAAGCCAGCACTGCCCAGATGATGCCAAGGCCCCAGTAGGGAAGTCCTCCCCTCTGGCTAGTGTCCCCTAAAGAGCCCACCCAAGCTGGTGTCCGTCAGCCTCACTAACATCCCAGTCCAGTCCCGGTGGCAGGGAGCAGCCTCATCTCAGCTCCTTCAGCAAGCTGTTGATGGAGGCCAGCAGTTCCTGGAAGTAGCCCTCATCCTCGCCGTCCTGGAGCTCCAGGGCGGCCAGAGCGTGGTACTCAGCCTGCAGGCTGACCAGAGTCCTGCTGAGCTGGGGGTCCTGGCGGTAGCGGTCCCGGCAGGTGGCCAGGAGGGCGCCCAGCGTCTGCAGCACCTTTTCTCGGGCATCGTGCTCAGGGAGGGCCAGGAGGCGGGCCGTGATCTCACACCAGCCCTGCTCCCGCAGGCCTGGCAGAA
The DNA here is from genome assembly GCA_003697995.1 of Taxidea taxus jeffersonii. NCBI lineage: Eukaryota > Metazoa > Chordata > Mammalia > Carnivora > Mustelidae > Taxidea > Taxidea taxus. Next base: position 830 of record RCUC01123395.1, read on the forward strand.
GGGGCACCTGGCGGTACTGCTGCAGCTTCTCTGGGGATGTCTCCTGGGTCAGCTCGGCCTCCTCCTCAGCAAACATCTGCTGTCCGCACGGCCAGGCACCCGGGACAGGGTTGGGGGAGAAAACACACAGAGAGCAGTTAGGGGCACGGCTCCGGTGGGAAGGCATTTGGTTCATCATCTTCCACCCGCTCTTCCTTCTGGGCCTCAAAGACCCAACATGGGAGAGGGCCAGCTAGATTTACGGCTTCACACAGGCTCCCCCACCCATCGGTCCATTTGTCTGTCCATCCATCCATTCATCAAAAACTACTGTGCAGTATGCCTGAGAAACCCAGACAGAGACATGGTCCCTGCCCTCGAGGAGGGACAAATTAACGGAGTAATCCCCGAGGAGCACAATGACTGCAATTCAGCAGCGCACGGTGGATGCCAGCTGTCTGGGTTCGAACTCTTGCTCTGCCACTGACAGCCAAACAGCCTTGGGCGGGCATGGCGTCATCTCTTATGTGACGATGTGGCCCCTTCAGGACCATACACGGCCAGTGCCCAGCACACACCATACTTGGCAATCAGTGCTCAGCTCTCAAGTCGAGTCACACCATCTACACCTCTGTCCGTGGCAGCGGCAGCCTCACCTCCGCTAGATCCACTCTCTCAGAGGACTGAGGGCACAGCCAAGAGAACAGGATGGCACTTCCCTAAGTTTGGAGGGCTACGTGGGAATTGTCCAAGTGGACAAGGGTGGAGGGTCCACACACAGGAGGGTCATAACAATAGGCCGAGCCCCTCTACACCATGCAGTGTAGAGAGGCTATTGTGGTCCTTGTGAGGCTATTCTGGTCCGGGGGGCATGAGGGTCAGGCTGAGTCCCGGCTGTGTGTGGCCTTTATGCCAAAGGCCTAGGGAGTTGAGACAAGTTTGGGCAGAAAGTCACAAGCTTGGCCAGTGGCTGTAAAGTACAGAAACCCAGCCTCACCAGCACAATACGGTGGGAGCCATGCCTGCCAGGCTGCCAGGGGCAGGACACACCTGAAATGTGAGTGACCAGTTTCTCTCGAATGTCAGGGGAAGGCAAGAGGTGGAGGGCCAGCAGGGAGAGGGTGGAGACATGCTCTACTGGCTGTACTCAGTGTACCTGCAAGAGGAAAGAGGAAGCTCTGCCCTTACTCCAGGGGAGAACAAGGCATGCCAAGGACAGGGAAGACAAGAGGAAAGCCCAGGCAAAGAGCAGCGGCCACAGAGCACCACCAGATGGCCTTGGGGTCCGTCAGGGCTGGTGGAGGAAGCAGGGAGGGGCAGGGATCAGCATCCTGGCCCAGAAAAGGATGAGAGGGCTCTGACAGTCCTTTCCTAAGCTATCCCATGTGCCCCAGCTGCACCTGGAACATCCGAGGCCCCACTGCCCTCCGCCTTTGCCCCACGTCCACTGCCGTTCACTGCATCTGTCAGCCCCCTGCCTCGCATTCATGACCACCTCCAGCCAGCTGACAGTAGACTTGTCCAGCCCCACACACTGCACAACTGGGCATTTCTGATGTTCATAACTAAATCCCTTCCCAAGGACTTCAAGGCCCTGCAGGGTCCAACCCAACCTGTGCAGGGCCTCGTCCCCACACATGCCCTCACTCATGCACCTGTCACATGAACTGTCCCCCAGAGCCCTTAAGGTGCAGCTTGGAGGCGCACTCCCACTCCCACCTAACTCCAACTCCCCAGTTAACTCACCCCTCAGATCTCACTGCTTCCCCTGACTTGCCCGAACAGGTCACAGTCCCCCAACTGTAGGCCTCTGAAGCCCACATGCTCCAGGTGCTACCGTCAATAAAGTCTGTCCCAAAGCACCAGGAGGACAGGGACCGTGGACCTAGACCGGCACTAGACAGGGCAGACATCTGGTCAACACTCATGGAAAGAACCAGTGGGTGGGTGACCCCTGTCCCTTCAGCTCCCTGGAGGCAGGAATGGACGTAGACTCAAGACCAGAGGCCAGCATCCATCTCTGCAGAGGCAACAATCTGAGAGGTGGGTGCACTCCCCATGGGAACTCTGCCATGCAGCTGCCCCTTTCCCACAACACCCTCAAGCTGTGGGGCACCTCCAACAGCAACCTGACACGCTGCCATCTCACGCAGCTCCAGCCCCAGCCCTGGGCTTATTAGTTTTCATTCTTTCCGGGGAACTACAAGAACAGAGAAGCCCCAGCTGCCTCAAGCACAGTTCGGCTGACACCTGTCCTATGCTCACCGGCAGCAGAAACTCCTCCACTGTCTTCCCCGCCTGCAGAGGGACAGCTATCCCAGTACTCTCCGCAGAGAGACACCAGCGTTCTCAGCACCCCAAGCCTCAAGGCGAGCCCTGGGGGCCGGCTGACTTGGGCAGCTCTCCGGGGACATGCCAATGCTACGGCACCCGCCACACCAGGACTAGGAGCAGCAAAGGGACACCGAATTCAGCAGAGGGAAGAGGTCAGTTTCTCCTGGCAAATGCCAAGCTGACATGCAGGTCCTTCTCCAGGCTTGCTGGCCTCTTGCCAGGAAGTCAACTGTGCCCAGGCCTTATTAATTGGATGTGAGCACCACATGGCTGCCTGCTGTTCTGGGTTTCTGCAGCTTGGAGAGAGAGAAAGAGTGAGAAAGAGGGGAAAGAGAGAGAGGGGAAGAAAGAGAGGGAGAGAGGGGGAGAGCAGGAGAGGAGGAGAAACAGGCCACGAGAATGAAGGACAAGCCAGGCCTGGAGACACAGGGAGCATCAGAATCCACACACTCACAACAGCAACTTCCAGACACTCCCACCCTCAGTGTGAGGCAGGGGCAGGGAGGCAGGCCTGGGTCTCTCCTCCTCTTACACTCAGTGGTGGCTCTGGGGCTGCCCAGCCTGCTCCAGTCGGCTATCCTAGGGAGAGCATAGCCAGAGAGCGAGCTGAGAGTTCTGCTATTGCACTCCGCCGCCGCTGCGTTCAGAATCCAGGCCTGGCTGGCTGCACTCTGTTCTTAATTAAGACACTTTTCAGGTTCACAAAGACCAAAGTGGGTTGGTCACCAAGTCTCCTGCCAGATGGCAACAACAGGGTCCCTGGGCCCCTCGAGGGCGGCCATTCCAAGCCCTTGCCCAGGGTCAAAGCTCCCAGAGGAGGAACCTCCATGTTTCTAGAATCTAAAGATTGAAATCTAAAAATCTAAACCTAAAAATCCAAAGATCACATTTCTAGAATCTAAAGATTCAGCATCATTGCAGGCTCTGGCTAATTGCTGTTCCAGCTGCTTCGAGGGCTCCCAGACATAGCTGCTCCATCCCACCTGCTCCCTATCGTGTCACCCTAGGCTTCAGCCAAATGACCTGTCATTCCATGAAGGGCCGATCCTGGCCATTTCTGGGCACACTGCCACGCCCGGCACCCTGGCCCCTTCCCCCCTCCTCACCAGCCCTCAGGTTTCAGTTTAGCTGTCACATCCCATGGGACACCCTCCCTGAGGCCTCAGAAATTCTGGGTTCAGGGCCCCAAGGAGGGGCCCCCCCCAGCCTCCAGGTCTGCCAGCACAGTCTGGCACGTTTTCTCGGGAGCACTGTTAGGAGGATGGAAGGCGGGATAGAAGAGGCCAGGGCCAAAAGGCCAGAAGCAAAACAAAGCAAAGTGACCCGGAGGCACCCCAGATCTGGGCACTCACCTTTTCAGTGACCAAGTCATAAAGCAGAGTGACCACACGCACGGCCAGCACCTCTGTACCCTTTGCCTGCACCAGGCTCCGCAGCACCTGCAGGCCCCCCAGTTTCAGGAACTGCTGCTGGGCATAGGGGAAGTGTCGCAGTAGGGAGCACAGCGCAAACAGGACCTGTAGAAGGTGATGGGCCACATGGTGCTTGGCCTCTTCCAGGGCCCAGTAAATGCAGCCAGAAGTGCCCCGAAGACCCCAGCCCAGCCTCCATTCTTTTCATCCCCCTCAGGTCCAGCTATACTCCAGAACACAGTTCTGTGAAAGGTGGAAGAGGGGTCAGACACCTTTAACATCGCCCCGTGGGCAGAGAGACCCCAACACAAGAAGCCAGAGGGTGGTACCCCAGACTATGATGGGAGCTGAACTGAGGCCTCCAGATGCCTCAGCAAGCTGTCATGCTGCTTGAGGTGAGTGGGACCTTTCCCCCTATGCCACCCAGTGGATGGGTGAGCACTCACGTCCCCAAGGGTGACAGACAGAGCCTTTCAGGCTCTGCAGATGTGCTAGGGGCTGGGCAGCAGGGAGGGAGCAGATACATACCTTCTTCTTTGCAGGGAGAGGCTGCTCCGTAGCCAGGATGACCAGCAACTTCTGTAGGGCTCCCCCCTCAATGGCCTCTACTTGGACCTTTGGGTTGCTGGAGGGAAAGCACAGGACAGCATGACACTAACCTCCTCACCAAGCTGGGGACACACCACTGTGCACAGCCCAGTGGTTCGGGTGGCTCTGGTGGTTCAGGGGGTGATAATGTATCAGCCATCCCTTGGGGAAAACTAAGGTGCCCAAAGGAGCATTCCCCCTTGGGACAAGCTAGAACTTAGCTGGCTGAACAGGTGAATGGCTATACGTCTACCTGGGTACAAAGGCCTATGGCCAAAATCACAGACCAACGGCTCCCACAACATCCTACCACCCAGCAACCACTTGGCTGGAGCAATCTGCAAAGGGAAATCACCTCCACCCCTTTAAGATCTCCTGATGCTAAAGGTGCTACTCAGTGTCCCTCCCACGAAAGCCTTCCTTCACAGTCCCTAGGCCTACATTGGGTCTTCCTCCCTTCATCATCCCATGCAATCATACACTGGGTGCAATTACTGACAGGTCTGTTCTCCTCTGAGTATGAGCTCCTGTAGGCCATGTGCTGGGACCCACTCCTCTTTTCTCTTCTGGGTGGAGTACACAGACAACATATAGTCAGCATTTGTGGGGGAAAAAGACCACAAGAACGAATGAGAGCCAGGGAGCCTCTTAACCTGAGCAGAGCCTAAAACAGGACCAACCCAGATGCCTCCCCACTGTGAGAATAGCTGCTGGGATTGCCCCCATGTTCTCAGCACTCAGCATACAGCCTCTGTCATGGGGCCCAAGAAAAGAGGGCCAAAATGAATCATGTGCGCATAACCAGGATTGTACCAACCCATACATAGCAACACTGTAACACTCAAAACTCAGAGCTGCCTCTCCAGCTCCTGTCCCCATTCTGGGCTGGCAAAAGAGCAAGGAGGTTAAAATATTCAGGCACAACTCTCCTGGATGAAAGCATAGGGGCCCCGCCAGTGAGCCCTCCACAGGACAGGGTGCCCGGGAGGAGATAAGACTGGGAACCTTGGGACACCTGGGTGGCTCAGTGGGTTGAGGCCTCTGCCTTCGGCTCGGGTCGTGATCCCAGGGTCCTGGGATTGAGCCCCACATCAGGCTCTCTGCTCAGCGGGGAGCCTGCTTCCTCCTCTCTCTTTGCCTGCCTCTCTGCCTACTTGTGATCTTCTCCTGTCAAATAAATAAATAAAATCTTAAAAAAAAAAAAAAAAAAAGACTGGGAACCTCTTGTTTTCCAAGATCAAATTAGTGATCAGTTAGGGGTAAGTGTCAAGCACAGGGACCTGATGGTGAGGCCCTCAAAGGAGGTCAAGGCTCCCTTGCCAGACACTTAGGAGGCCTCAGAGAAGAAATGTGGCAGGCTCCTAAAAAGCCCAAGGCCAGAAGGAAGGGGACGGGTCAGACCAGAGGTCACAGAGTGGCTGCCACACTTGCACAGACAGCCCACAAAGGGCACTGAGTCTCTTCTTGGCTCTGGCTCCTTCACCTCAGCCAGGCCACCAGCTCCCTGGAGACCGAAAGACCACCTGTTCCTCTTAACCCTCAACCTTGGCAAGGGGCCCTCGTAATCCTGCAGAGTGAGGCAGGGTCTGAGACCCAGAGGAAATGGGAGGCAGGTGACAAGAGAGTGCACACTGATGCTTGCAGGAGAGAGCCTGCCACATGGCAGGTGCTCTGTGAAAGCTGGCCCAGTGTTCTGGTGATGAGGCCTGATCCTACCAGGCACCAGCTTCAAGTTTCAAAGAAGACTCAGCACACTGAGCCAGTTTTCCTGCTCTAAATGGGAGGTGCGTGGGTCCCTCTGCATCGTCTCAGCCAGAAAGGATGTGCAGGGTGGGTGCCAGCCTGTGCCACGGCAACCCCACAGGTGTGTCTCAGGGGTGGCCCGGAGATGGGCCAGGGTCTCTGGGGAAGAGAAGCTGACAGCTCCTCTCCAGACAAGCAGGTGGGCACCAATGTAGGGGGGCTGGGGAGCTGAGCCTCTCCCCTGCCCCCTGCTCCCCCCAACTTGAGAAAGGCAGCTGCTTCATCAAAGCGTGAGCTAATTAGGACGTCTCTGCCATCATGTACCTGAGGAACGCTCACCCGCAACAGGCAGGGTCTTTTCTAGGAAAAGACGACCATGCTGACAAATTCACACAGACGTCAAAAGCTGCCTCCCAAGGAAGGGGGACTCTGACACCTAACATCACATCAGCCTCATAGGGAGCACCATCGCTCACGGGCCCACATGGTGGCAGGGGCAAGGTCCTCCAAAGACAGCACATGGAGCTGAGAACAAGACCTAGAGATGAGAGAATCACCTGCCAGGTGCCCTAGGAAAGCCACTTGAGCATGCTGGGTACAGGGACCCGCCTGGACACTACCCAGAGGAGCAGCCCTGTCACAACGTGAGGCAGTGTTAGGAGGGAGGGGAACCGTGCTCACCCACAGTCTTGCTTGTTAGGAGGGGAGAGAAGGCTCAAACCCCTAAGGGAAGCAAAGCACCAACAAGAAACAAAGTTCCAGGGCCTTAAGGGGAGGGCACATACCGTCTAGGCAAATCCCCAGGATCCTCCAAGGAGAGAACAGACCGACTGGGAGGAAAGGAAAGACACCAAAGCCAGTAAGAGATATGGCTTCCCGGGTGCTTCTTTTCCATGGGAGCCCTGATGTAAGTGGCAGAGGGCCAGACAGCAGTCTGTTTTAGGAATGATGTACAGGCAGCCCCACATACAGGATGGGTCTTTGGGGAAGCTCAGCCAGCACTCTGCCACTGAACAAGCTAGGATCCACACACGGGAGAGAGACCATCCACCAGATTTTACTTAGAAGTTACAGAGGGAATGAATGATATTAACATGAGGCCAGACCAAGTTGCTCTGAACCTAAGGCTAGGGGTGGGCAGGGCGTCCTGAGAAAGAACAGGAAGGTCTGGGCCTCCTGAGCCAGGAGGGCTGCACTGGAGAAGAGACACTGCAGGAGGCTGAAGAAGATAGCCTGTAGACAGGAGGAAGGGCAGGTGCTCATGGAACAGCACGAGTGTGTGTGGAGAGGCGAGACCACTGAATGAACACCTACCCTGGAAAGTCACAGAAATGGGGCCAAGAGGTGCAGCTGACAAGAAGGTGCAGGTCAGGAGGCCAAGCTGCCGATAGCACTAGGAGGTCTGCTGGCTGGGACCTGGGAAGGGTGATGCAGGACCCAGACCTCGTCCAGCAAGCAGAACCTGCTCCTGCTCCTCCTTCCTCAGCAAATACCAAACCCTAAGTAAAATGAAAAGTTGGTGACAAGCTCCTCCAAGCCACATAGACACCAGAGAGGGCCCACGAGTGGGGTCTGCCTCAGTACAGTGGCCCTGGGGACAAGAGATGAGATGGCAGAACACTCTGAACCAGACACAACTTACCACTCCCAGGTCAGGTTGGCTGTGGCTATGCGGTGTGCACCTGTATCTACCCAGCATCCCTTCTGTCCCACCTCCCAGTAGTGACACCCCTGCCTCCCTTCCTTTGAGACACTGCTCCCTCTCCTACTCCTTATGGTCTTGATGGAGTCCTCATGGCAACTCCTGAAGCCACGGGGAAGGGCTTGTGGATTGGGTGCTGGTCCATGATAGCCTGCCACCACCATGGCCTCTGTGGGTCACCCAGGACTGGGCAATCAGAGCCCTGAGTCTACAATGGAGTCACAACCAAAAAAAGTTCTCTTCTCCATAAGATAGGTTGCTATAAGCCAGAAGCACCTAGGATCATGACAACAGTGACCAGGTCCCACCCCATCCCCAAGGAGAGAACCTCATTAAGGGAGAACAAAATAGAAGTCACACAGAAAGAAACCAAAGGGAAAAAGTGAAAGCCCGATTCTTTGTCACTTGCTGAAATCACTTTCATAAGGCAATAAATCTACTTTTTCACCTGCAGCCGAGTCCTAAAGAACCTGGGTGAGGAGAGCAGGACCATCAGCTAAACATGGGCCAGTGGCCAAGTGTGGCCTCAACAGCCCTGGGCCTTTTCTCCTAACTTAAATGAAGGTAAGATGCCCATGTAACTGTGGGCCCTACTCCCAAGTAGAGGGGTACCATACACGCCTCAGGGGTTCCGTACAATACCTTCTGGAAACAGTCTTATAATCCTGCCCAATCAAGGCGCTAAGGAACACAGCAGGGGAAAGTGGAAAAGGTAGAGCTTCCAATGAAGGTAGAGTTTCCAAATGACATTCAGTCCAGCCAGGTAGGATAAGGTAAGCTGGGCATTCAGGCAGTCCACTGTGGAGGGGCAGGTACCAACATGCTCTCAGAACCTCCCTCGGCAGCTTAGCCTTGGGCTCTGAATGTTCATTACTCTGTGCTTTGGGGGATGAAATGCCCCAGAAAGCTGAGTGAGTTTAGGGGATGTACAAGGGCCAGCGCCTAGAGGACACTTGGTAGGAATCCTGTGAACAAGAGTTGATGACCTTGGGCAAGTCCCTTCATTTCTGTTTCCTTACCTGTGAGGCAGAGCTAATACTACCTTGTGTTAAAGATACAACAGGTATCGAGTGCCAAAATGCAGCCAATGCGATGTGATGGAAACATTACAGTTATGGTGGGTTTGCTACAAAGAGCCCAGACCATATCCTTGAGAACACAGCTGTCCTGGGAACACAGATGTCTGGGGCACATATATGCTGGCCTCATCTCCCTCCCAGCCTACAGGCTCAGGATGGGAGCTGTGGCCCATGCAGGGGGCGGGGCGGAAAGATGTGGAGCCTGACAGCTGGGGATTTGAGTGCGTTAAAAGGGCAGGGGCCTGGCTTGCCTCTCGGTGACATCCGTGGAGCTGGTGTGCTCAAAGTCAACAGAAGGATATTAAGGACGTAGCTTGTCTCCGATGAGATAAATGAGACTAAACCTTGTTCAGGGCTAAGCCGGCTGGACTGAATAAATACCATTAGCACTTGGATTACTGGGATGTTCACAATCAGCAGGCAAGTCAGCTGTCTGTATGCAGAGGGATGGCAGCAGCTGCTACTTTGCAAATCTTGGGTGGGGCTGGGGGAGGGGTAGATCACAGAAATGGAAATGATATCATGTGCAGAAACCAAACAGTTTGGGTCAGGGTGACTGATGTAGGCAATTTGCCAAGGGTCAGAGATCATATTTCAGCTAAGCAAAGCTGAGCAAGCATTGGGGGGCAGTCTGGGGAAAGGTGGTTCAGCTGATCCCAGGGTGTACTGCCAAGCCCCACCACGGGCCCCATAAGAGTGCCGCCCACGAGTTGCCCTTCTTCCTCTCTGGCACTCGGGATGGGCTATGTAATTTTCAGGGTCAGTGCAAAATGGAAACATGGGGCCCATGTTCAAAAACTGTTAGAAACTTCAAGATGGAAAGAGCAGGCAGAGCATTAAACCAAGCACAGGCCCACTTCAGGGCAGGGTCCCTGCAACTACAGGGTCACAGAGCCACAAAGCAGGTGCTGCTGGCAGCAGGGGCCATATGCACGGAAACAGGAAACACACAGAGATCCTGTTTGGGGTGAAGTGGAACAACAAGGACGGAAAAGGAAGTCTGAGTAACTGGAAAAGGAAAAAAACTAGAAAGGGCAGAGACTTCTGGATTGGAAAATAAGGGTCAGGTTGACTCATTACATGGGGCTGAGTAGATACCAAGGCGAAACCCCCCAAAGCAGAGCTCAAGTCATCCAGAGTCCCAGTCCCAACCTAGACTCAAGGCTTATCCACACATCAGGCTATGAGCTCTCTCAGGAGTCCTCACCATATTTCTACGCAGGATAATGATTCTTTTTTTCATTCTCTTAAAAACAGAGGGAAAAAAACTGCCATCACTGTGAAATACTCCCCGAGAAGAATCTACACAGTGTGGAAAGGGGGCATATCTCAGGGGAGGATGTGGTCATGTTTCATCATCTGCAATCCTGCCTGATGAAGTGGTACCTGCTCACCTTCTTGCCCAAAGAGAAAGACTCCTTCTCTGCTGGCCTCACCTTGTCCGTGACCTAGCCTGTGGCCTTGATCATCTGTGGAACACAAGGATTTGCAGGATGTGTAATCTTGAAATTGGCAGTTCATTAGGGATCTATACTAGCCTGCCATCTAGAGATTTGTGGGGGTAAGCAATCAATTAGCCAATCAAGAGATGGACAATTGCCAACTTGAATAATAACAGAACAGGTAAAGAATAAATACCACATACAACTCTTCCACATCAAAGTGAACCCCCCAGGAGGACCAGAACATCCAGCCTGTAACATGAGGCTCATACCACAATTGGGATGATGGGAATCACACTGGGCCACTTCAGAAGTTCCATTAGGACACGGGAAGGGTAGGAGCATCACTGGACCCACTCATCAACAGTTCACAACCAGAAGCCAGTTGTGTAAGCAAATGTGGGGCACACATACTTCACCACAATGATAGCGCTCGCAAGAGTATCTCTAAGAGGTCCTCTGCACACATGCACAGAGATCAAATGCCCAGCTCTAGAAAGAGAAACAGGGCCTCAGAGGGTGTAGCCCCAAGAAATTTTAACAGACATCTGCTAGCTCCATACATAACTGCATCACAATCACCAGGGACACTGATTTGTGTTCCCTCTCAAATGAATTCAGACTGGGCACTTTAAAAATTACAGAAAATGACACAGTAAACTTACAGAAAAGTTACAAGAGTAAAAGAACTTCCATTAAGATTCATCAATTGTTAACAGTTTACCACATCTTTTAAATTTTCTTTCTCTCTATATATATGTTTAGACATATTATTTTCTCTCCTGAAACATTTGAGAGTAAGTTGCCTCTTTACCCCTAAATGTATCAAGTGTGTCTCTTAAGAACCACAGGACAGTTATCAAAATGAGGAAATTAACATCAATATATGATCTACAGATATTCAGATTTTACCCACTGTCCCCAAAGTATTTATAAAGTAATTTTGGTTTCTGGTCCAATCCAGGGCTTGGCACAATGAATTCAGCAGCATGTCTCAAGTCCTCTACTCCTGACACTCCTTCCTTAGCCTGTCTTTGTCTTTCACGACATGGACAGTTTTTAAGAGCGCAGGCCAGTTGTAGAATATTCCTGAGTCTGATGGTTTCCCATGCTTAGACTGAGGTTGTGCACGTTGGCAGGAACACCATAAAAAGCAATGTCGTGTCTTTCTCGGTGCATCTTATTGGGAGGCACATGATGTCAGGAAGGCCCACAATGGGCCATGTTCACGTGGATTACTGGTCACGGTGGTGTCCACCAGATTCCTCCATTATGAAGATGCTATCTGTCCCTTTAAAATTAATACATATTTTGTGGCGAGACACACTCTGAAATATGAAAACAGCCTGTTCCTCAGCAAACTTTCACCCACTAGTTCTGGTGTTCATTGATCATCCTTCCTTAAAATGATTATTACCGTGATGTTTGTCAAATGGTATTCAAACTTGATCACTGCTTCTACCTGTCTGTGCTGTCTGTGCTGTTCTACGGGAAAGGAGAGGCTTTCCTATGTTCTCACTTACTCATTTCTATCAGTATGGATTCATGGATACTTCATTAATCTATGGGTTATAATCCATTTCTACCATTACTTATTTTGATGCTCAAATTACCCCCTTATTTTGCCACCAGAGCCTTTTCATACTGGCTTCTGTGCCTTTTCTACTTATTTTCATCATCCTCTAAGCAGTTCCTGACTTTCTGGCCTAAGATGTTCTTGCATAAGATATTATACTTTAGCTGCACCAGCTGTAGAATCAGCCATTTCACCAAGGAGCACTTGGGGCAGTGTTTCAAAATTCTAACAGATTCTAACCATTATCCTACACATACTGAATCAAAGCCTCAGGAGATGGGGCTCAAAAATCTGATTTTTTCATCAACATTCCACCTGATCCTTACCGACATGCCTGGCACTGATGTGAGGACCAACATTTAGGATAAATAGACCCAATCACCAACCTCTTACCTGGTATAGCACCTCTGATAATTGACAGCTCAGTATTTGAAGATTGGAAGCAGTAGGGAGCTCCTCAAACGATTTCTGCTAACTTGAGTTTTTTGGTGTTTTTTTTTTTTTAAAGATTTTATTTATTTATTTGACAGACAGAGATCACAAGCAGGCAGAGAGGCAGGCAGAGAGAGAGGTGGAAGCAGGCTCCCTGCCGAGCAGAGAACCCGACGCGGGGCTTGATCCCAGGACTCTGGGATCATGACCTAAGCCAAAGGCAGAGGCCCTAACCCACTGAGCCACCCAGTCGCCCCTCTGCTGCCTTGAGTTTTAAACTCATCTAATTGCTTGAAAAATGTCTTCTGATAAGGAGCTGAAATCTGCTTTCATGAAGGTTATTGTTACCCACTGGTCCCAAGTCTGCCCTCTCAATGTAGAGAAGGTCATTTGACTCTGTCCTGACAGGTTACCCCTTCTGAAGCTTAGGGGCAGCCAACTGACTAGAGAAAGCTCCCCACAAAATATGGCAAACCTACCTGCAGGGCTCCTGCCTGGCCAACCCCTCTAGTCTAGGGGGCCTAGCTGTCTCTGCCCCAGGATCACGCTGTGACTAATGCCTCAGGTCACATGTAGGTTTTTGGCAGGAGTACTGCAGAACTGATTCACACTAGGCCTGCCTAGTTCCAATCCCTGAAAGCTGTTCACGTGATAAGCCAAGGATTTCCAACACTGCCCTGAACCGAAGTACAGAAGGCAAAAACCAAGTTACCAAAGGATATGGGTAGTATGATATCATGTATTTGTCTCTGGGCAGTAGGATTTCTTTCTTTGAAAAACAAATATGGGTTTTTATAAAAATAAGAATAACAAGATTTAAAATACCACTTTGTTACCCAAGCCTTCCACCTTAGCTATGGGATCCTCATTCTGTCATATGCCCAACATGATGGTTAAGCGCTCTCTGATCTGTGTCATCTGCCCCCAGGTCCTTATTTAAGAATCTGAATGCAGGCTGGAGAGGACAGAGTCTGACATGAGGTCTCCCGCACAACAACACAGTCAAGACTCTATTGTAGACACCAAACCATTTGTAAACAAACATCTATTAGGTCTGACTGTTCAAGGAGCTACAAGTCCACATCTTTATCATCATTTCTCTATCTAACCTATTAGATAATCATCAGATTCTGCTGAATGCTTTACTGAAATGCACAGCCCCTCTACATCTGTAACACTCACCTAAGTTCCCAGGACGGCAACTCTTTCTGAAAAGGAAGTTCAAACTGGGAGGGAGCATGAGAGAGTCTTCTCTGGGGTGCTGACAAAGTTCTGTTGCTTGGTGTGGGTTGTAGTTGAATGTGTGTGTGTGTGTTCACTTTTTTCCCCTCCTTTTTTCGGGCCTCCCCTCTTTCTTAAGTTTTACATATTTAAGTAATCTCTATACACAACACGGGGCTCAATTTCATGACCCCGAGATCATGACCTCAACTAAAACCAAGGATAGGACACTTAAACAACTGTGCCACCCAGCTGCCCCAGGAAGACCATTCTCCTTAAAGGAGAGGTGAGAAGCAAAAGAAACCTAAGAAGGAGGACAGGGATGCCCTCACATGCTGCAATGATTTATCTGCCAAAGCAATGGGTTGATGCCCCCCTAGCCATGCTCTTGCTCTGAACGTTGCTTGGGCCAGTCCTTTCGTTCTTAGCATCCCAGGTCACACCCTCCTGGTGTTCCTGACAGTGTTGTCAGGGCTTCACACCCTTCTCTGTTCACCTTTTTTCATCTCTTACACAAAAACTCCACTCTAACTGCTCGCTGTGTGGCCACATTGACCTCTAGACGTTTCCTCCCTTGTTCCCTGCAGCAATCACCTATGATTGCATTGAGCACATTTCACTTCTTAGACTGAGTCATCCTCCTTTTGAAGCTCTTGCCCAAACATCCTATCTACCTGCTCCTGGACCTTCTACAATCTGCTTTCCCCCAAACCCAGAGAGTTCTGCATTTCCCTTGGCTTCTCCAAACACGGCCCCTTCCTGCTAAGGTCCCCAACACTGCCACTTAACTGAACATATCCTTTCTGTTGCTCAAAATATAATTTCAGTTAGGCCCTTTTCCTTATGGCTCCCTTAATCATCTGAGAGAGAAGACTGTCAGGAAAGTGAGTTAAGAATTAGAGCAAATCAAGAATTTATCAGGGTTGTTTTCTACTGAAGGAGATTTCTAGCTGCTCAGATACACAGAGACCCGAAGTGCCACACGAGCTTGCTTCGGCACCAGCTTAGGCCTCTCAATTCAGAGAGCCTCTTCTACACCGACGGTAACTAGCTGACTTCTTATCCCATGGTTAGTCTGTGTGCTTTTGCCTAGGCCAAGAGCCAATGATCTCAACTTTTATTTCACCAAAAGCCCAAACTCAGTGAGCAAACTAGTGAATAAAAGTTGCTCTGGCACCAGAGAGAAATGGGTTCAAGTCCTACTTTCCGGTGTTTTCAAGTTGTGCAACTTGAACAACTTACTCAAAACCTCTTTGGACTTTGGTTTCTGTATCTGTAAACAGGGCTTAGTAGTATTTATCCTTTGGGACTTTTGTGGGGATGAAATATGATAATATATAAGGAGATTAGCACAATTCCTGGCAAATACTAAGCATTCTATTCATAGTTGTTTCATCATATTTATATGATTTAATGAAAATTATTATTTTTACTTTTCTGCTAAGGAGAGCCTGGGTTTTCAGGCTTCTCAGAAGTAGGAGGGGCTACCTGTGGTTGGAGACAAAAAAGTACCACCTCCCACTGAGTGGCCCTTAGTTGTCATTCTCAGCTCCTCTGGCTACATGGACAAAGGCAGGGCAGAAAGAATTCATGGGGGAGAAAGGTAATTAACAAGCTAGAGGGAGAAATTGGGAGGAAGGATCAAAGAAGCTAATTAGAGCTGGCTAAAGGGAGGCCACAGGGTGGGTAACATGCAAGACTGAGAGCTAAAGAGAAATTATCTGTGGCCTATAATTATTCAACAAATGCCTCCCAGTAATTGTCTCAGGCAGTCTGAGGGAGGCAAGGTAGGAGTAACAAGGTTAAGCAGAAGAAAATTTAGACTAAAGCATATGGGAGATTTTTCACACAGTCAGATTTATCAAGTTTATTAGAGAACACAGAGAGGATGTTACTTGAGGTCATCTATACCAGCTGGTGGTTTATCTCTGTCACCCAAGATGCTGGGGGGGACCAGAGCAGGCCAGATCCACAGGGTGAGCGGGCTGCAGGGAAATCACCTAGTCAATCTTTGTTCCCAATTGAAGGCTATAACCTTCTCAACAGGCCCTTGGTGGCTCAGGAAGGAATTCCCTTACTCACCAGATCTTGCTCTCATGGGCTCAGAGGTATGTGCTGGGCAATCACTCACCCTTCCCTCCAACATCCTCCTCCCCTTTATCAGAGCCAATGGAATCAAGCAGGGCCTGTTTGGCTTTTGCCACAAACTGCAGAAATGTTAATGAATGAGCCATTCTTCTCCCCGCAACCCCCCAGTTTTATTGAGAAATAATTGACATACAGAGCCATCTCTTAATAGCAAAAGAAAAAGCAACAATCGTGGTATGGTCTATAGCTGAAAATGAGAACACTGAAATGCTTCGTTTACAGGATTTGGAAGTCATATAGACTACAAATCTCTCTGCTGTACAACATACATAACAAGTCCTCAAAATATCCTTTGTTTGCTGAGGTTCTGCTCAGATATTTAAGGTTTCTGACAGTTTAAATATGGTGAACAATATGGTAAACCATTCAAATATTTTGCATCATTGGTATTTGGAAAGATCTTTATGAACAATTAGTTATAACTCTGAGAAGGAATTGCAGTACCCAGGTTCCCGGTTCTCTGTGGGGGTGGATCAACAGGGCCTCCTCAGCTAGGGGAGGTTTGTGTGGTTCTTCCTCTGGCTAAAGTAAGCATGGGTTTCCTGCCCCTAGCCACTTCTGTCACACTGTAACAGAGGGGAAAACTGGGTGGAGTGGATCTCCTGACTCCCTAGTCAGGCTTAAGACTCCAGGTGAAAAAGAACAGAGAACTTCCCCTAATGTAGGAACCGAACTAAAAGGCCTGCCTTGCCTGAGGCCCTTAGACCTGAGTCACCAGGCACTGGAATGGGGGCCTGGGAGGAAAGAGAAGACTTCCTACTCTGTGACGGTATAAGAACTAGAGAAAAGCTCCAGTTAAACTTCTGCAGACAGAATGATGGATGCTTCCATTGTGAGCATGCAATTTGTCTGACTGAGGCTCTTCATCCCAGTGGCTGGTTGACCAATCCTGATTGGGCCCAGCATGCACAGGGTCCTCAGCTAAGCAGCTTGGAGCCAGAGCAAAGAATGAAAACAGTCTCTGCCCCTAGTAAACAAAATTAGCAGCCAACAAGGACACGCGGAGAGGTACTTTATTAGACAAGTCCCTGTGCAAGAGTCCATTGCTAGGTGTAACCTGAAAAATGGACGGCTTGAGCAGGAAGGTGCCCTAGAATAATGACCTGAGATCAAAAGTCACTAAGATAGGAGGAAAAAGGTTACACATCTGTATGTATTACCCGCATGAATTCAGATGAAAGTCTTTCTTGTCCCCAAAGAAAATGTTAAGAATCACCTTCCACAGACCCTTTAAACTCTTTTTCTAATAAATCGTTAAAAGTCTGCTGGAACCATTCTGATGCCAACAAAAAAGTTACACTCATAAAATAGTTAATGTCAAAATGTAAATGGTTTGTTTAAGATACAGCAATTGTTGCTGAATCAAATACAAAATCTCTATGGCTTGAATAGCAAGGGAAACAAAAGGCTTGACGATTTAGTGCTCGTTAAAGCCTGTCTGGCTGAATTTTAGATTGCAGCTTAAAAGAAAAAACATTAAACCAGTTCAAGTGTGAACCGACATATGCACAGCAGTTTCCAGCTGCCTACAAATGGGCCAAGGACACAGCCTAGAATGTGACTTGCACACACCAAGGCTGAGGGGTGGCTGTGGTCCCATGTCTATGGTATGGGGTAGAGCCTGTGGTAAGCAGAACCCCCAGCACTGGGACCCCAAGTCTAGGCTCCCAATAGGCTTGAGTTCAGCACTGGAAAGGGCCAGCCACTCCCCCACCCCCGACTCGTGGCTGTCTCCTGCAGGAAGCCTCAGGTGCTGAGGATAGTCAGCTTCTAGGCAAGGCTGCCTTCTGCTCAAAAGAGGTGGAAAAGCAAATGCTTTTGGCACTCCTTGCTGTTTTCTGGCCTTGCTTGTCAGACACTTCCACGAAGCTACCCAGTTGGACTCTGGCCCAACTGAAATCTGAGACCAGCCTGGCGACCTTCAAAGGCCTCAAGTTTGGACTTGGAAATAGTTCTTTGTGGTAGGTTTGTGGGGTGCTGAGCAGAACCTCTGTCTAAATCCTCTTGCCCGCTGGGCTGTAAAAGTGCTTAAATTTTTACCATCTGCAATTTATTTCTTTGAGTCTTAAAGATAATTCTGTCTTTCAGGTTCCTCTATTAAAATGCCACTGTCCCTGGATTGGGAGAATCGGTCATGTGTAAGTAGAGTGACCACGTAATTTATTGTCTAAACGAGACACTTTTTAAAAAGAGTGAAAGGAGGTACTATTAATCACTGCACTAGGACAAGAAGTATAAATGGAACATATGGTCAGCCTCTGTATAAGACTTTGTGTCAAGTTCTATGGAAGGTACAAAGGTAAATAAAGACTTTGCACAGGCCTGGACTCTAGGGAGTGAGCTGAGGGGCAAAGGATCCTGGGAACAGGATAAGACCAGGAATCCATGGGAAGGAAACAAGGGCACCACGGAGGGAAATATCAGGGCAGGGTCCCAGGAGGCAGCATCACACTGGTAAAGACCATGGCTTCTGGAGCTAGGCCAGCCTAATTAATGTCTTTGCCCAAGCCTCCTCCATCTGTAAAATGAAGATAATTTCAGAAGACTGTTGTAAGGATTAAATGAAATATCGAATATAACCGTTCCTAAGACATTAAGCTCAATAGGTTCAATAATAACAACATTACCAGGGCCAGCCTTTTATGTAAAACCACAGCTACTTCTATGAATGCCCCCATCAGAATGTAGAAGAGAAGCAGGAAGAGAGAAAACCCCCAAAGGGCAGGTCTGACTTCTCTTCCCTCTAAATGAAGCTCCAAGGGCTATTTCAAGGCTGAGTGCTGCAGGGCCTTGATGGCAGCAGGGCCTCAATGGCAGCAGCTCCCGAGGAGGGCATGAGGTGACGTGGACTGCTCTCCTAAAGGCTCCCCTTTGGTCTTAAACTTCTCACACCAAACCAGCCATCAGTGACAGCCTCATCTTCAACTCCTGGAGGCAAAGGCCATCTACTGGCTTGCTATGCTCCAGTTCCCTCACAGCAGGCCATGGAGAGAAGGTCCCTTCCAAAGTGATGGAGCCCTGTCCTAACGGCCAGGAATACTGCCTGATGAGTGGTGGGACATTCTGCTGGGGCTCCTGTAATAACAGAAACGCCAAACTAAGGGCAGCCCCCACAGTCAAGAGGAGAATGAATTCTGGAGTGCTGTCCTTTCATAGCTGTCATATATTTTTCAAATGTTAAGTCCCGAGATCCTGGGATCAAGACCCGAGTTGGGCTTCATGCCCAGCAGGGAGTTTGCTTCTCCCTTTTCCTCTCCCCACCAAAGAAAGAGTTACAATCTTTCTAATAAAAAAAAATGTTAAGTCACACAATCCTCATGACAACTCTTTGAGGTAGGTATGCTTACCCCCATTTTACTAATCAGTAAACTAAGTCACAGAGAGTTAAGTACTTTTTCCCAAGGTCACATAGTGATGTAGTAAGTGGCAGAGTCCTGAAAGCTAAAGAATAGGAGCTAAGAGACCTGGATTCAACTGGGGGAACCACAAACTCTTAGCTGGAAGGCCAAGAAAGAGCTCTTATCTGACCTTCTCAACTGAAAAAACTCATTAGTTAACCGAAGGATCTGCTGTATCAAACGACTTAGGACAAGTGAAATCACTGTAAAAATGTTTAAATATCACGATGACACTGCCAACAGCTGTCATCATCTAATTTTGGAGAGCTGGGCCCAGTACAGGGAAAAGGGAACCTGGTCTTCAGCTATTCTCCCCTCTCTAGGGCCTTGGACACTCTGGCACAAAATAAAAGAACAATTACACTAAAACAGTGTTGTTTTTTTTTATAATGTGGTCTCCAGCGCAGTAGTACCAGCATCACCTGGGAAATAATGTGCAATAAAAATTCTCAGGCCCCAACCCAGACTTACTGAATGAGAAGCTTTAGGGGAGGGGCCTGGCAATCTGTATTTTAACAGATCCCGGTTAAATTCTGTTGCTTCTCATGCATGCTTAAGTTTGAGAATTGTTGGCTAGGGCATGTCCCTGGACAGGTGACAGGCTGGCTCTCTGTAGCCGTGGCCAGGAAAGGCCTGCTTCAGGGGCCTGAAGCAGAGCTGGGCTTTTGCAAGAAGACCCAAGCCCTGAGGGCCAGTGCCAAGATGAAAAGCTCCCAATAAAACCCAGACCTACATGGCCACACTGATCAAAATACATTAAAGAAGAAAGTGAGAAATCTGACAAAAGGAAAACTCAGCTTCGGTGGGGGACAAAATACAACAATCTTCCGTGGGAGATGAGAAGCATAAAAGGGATGTTAGATGTTCAAAGAACCAAATGTCGAAACGACAAAAAAAATACAAGAATAAAGACAAAGTGTGGACATCAATGCCACATGGGCCTCCGTCTAATGATGGCAGTAGCAGGAAACAGCAGTCCTCCCAAGACTAAAGCCTGCTCTTCCCCACCCCCAACATGACAGCCTATATAAATAGAGTCTTGAGGGGAAAAAAAATACCAGCAATTAGTCACTGAATTCTGTTTGTTGGAATGAAGAAAAGCTTGCAAAAAGTCACCAGAGGCTCTGGTGAGCAAAGCTTGGCTAGGGAGGCCAAGCAGACCGAGGAACAGAGAGAGATCATTAAGGGAGAAGACCTGTGGGGTGTTCCTGGCAGTCTTTGATGCCTGCCAAGTCTTAACCTGGAGGAGAAAATGGAGGGCCTGGCCACAGGGCTGTAATGAGCTCTAACCTGGGCCCACATCCAAGTTGGAAGGCCTTTAATATGGGCTTGAGCCAGAGGCAGGGTTGAAGGCAGGGATGGTGGGAAGGAGGAGGAGTGTAGCAGACCCTGCCCTAGGTATGGGAGATAGTGGAACACAGAGCCTCTGACCCAAGGGCCTCCACCCAAGAAAGCCAATGGGCCACGTATGGACCCTCCTTTAGTCTTTGGTGGGTACATGCTTTGCAAGCAGTAACAGTAGCTGCCTCAATGCTTCCACCCAAGAATCTGATGAAAGTGACCCTATGTCAGGACCAAAAGTGGGCCTCCTCTTCCCAAATGAGTTCCTCCACTCAGATGTACTGTGCTCTCTACTGCTTCTGCCTGGAGTGCCCTTTCCCTGCCCTCCTCATTTCTGTCCCTATCTTCATCAGGCTAGCCTACACCTTCAAGTCTCACTCCAAACATTGCCTCTGAGAAGGCCTTCATTCACCACCTGACCTGCATAAGGCCCCAGCTATGCATTCCTGAGGCCCTCTTTCTTCATCACACTCAACAGATTTGGTGAGTTTGTTTTCCCTGCTAAACTGTCAACTCTCTCAAGGACATAGATTGTGTCTTGTTGTCTCTTCACCACTAACCTCACTTTCCATGGTCTAGCCTGAAGCCCATACTCAGTTAGGCAGGAGCTGCCTGAAGGGACAAGGCTGGCTCAGTGCCCTTCCCCTGCTGAGACTGCCCAGCCCCACACCTGGGTGTGGGGGTGGGTAGGGCATACGATCTTCCTCACTTTCTGAGCATCTTACTCCAAGAGCCCAGAGAGGGCAGACGCCAGCCAATGTTCTAAGTTTCGCATTCTCTTTCCCATCCCCTCTAGTTTGATTCCCTCAGCAACTCCCTCATGTGTGTCTACTGCCACACATCCCCTGCCTGCTTGTGAAAAGGAATACAGCAGAGCTGTTCAATGACCCCTGGGGGTAACCCTATGGGGAGTATCTAGATTTGTCCACAAAGAGATATATTAAAAAAAAAAAAAAGAAAGAAAGAAATTGGGGCACCTGGGTGGCTCAGTGGGTTAAAGCCTCTGCCTTCAGCTCGGGTCATGATCTCAGGAGTCTGGGATCGAGCCCTGAATCAGGCTCTCTGCTCAGCGGGGAGCCTGCCTCCTCCTCTCTCTCTGCCTCCCTCTCTGTCTACTTGTGGTCTCTGTCAAATAAATAAATAAAAATCTTTAAAAAAATAAAAAAAAACAAATTAATTTCTAATAGTAATAATAGAATTTTTGGCAGTAACAGGAGGGAAAAAAGGATTTGGAAGCTGGGATCCTCTACATGGTTTCTGAAATCAACCTCTAGTAGGTAACATTTACTTCTGCAATGTCTAAGATCAGCCCTAACTCATTCCTAATGTCAGGTACCACCTGACAGCCATGGTGGGATGGTCACAGACCTATCTACAGGTGATCATCTCCTTTTAGCCTGACCTTTCCTGGCTGTTCTCCTTGACAACATCCCTCTGGCGAAAGCTCAGAAACCCTAAGCTAGAAATCCTGCTTTCTTTTCTGGAACTCTAACACCAATCCAACTTTCCAGACCTCGGTCAGGTCAGCCTAGTATCGGAGATGGGTCCTTGGCCATTCTCCTCTTCTGCACTACGCCAAGGAACACCAACCTTTGCTCCACCTAAAAGCCATTTGCAGTCAGCTCTGCCAGGGGTCCCTGATAGACATGCTGGGAATCCACTGAGGAGATGGCACAGAGCCACACTGAGGAACACAAACACTGGAAGAGGGCAAGGTCAAGTTGACAAATATCATACAACAAGAAATTATTGCATGAACCGCAGTGACATAATGTAGCATAACAGATGGATAATTAGATTTATTCTAAGAGCTGTAAAAGTAAGTAATTAAATAAAAATATGGAACAATGAATCTGCCAGAGAGAGACACCTAACAGCCTCACAAGGGCCCTGCAGCTGGCACAAGCAGTCTGGGAAAAAAGCAGTGGGCAAGGAACATCTAATACTGCCCAGATGTTGCAGGCACAATACAGTCAGCACCAACTAAAGTTGGGCACTAGAGAAGCAATTTCAGAGAGAGATGGTCAGGCCCACGGCTGTGAACCATGCTGTGCCATGCGAGTATGATCCCCTGTCTCCGTCTGGAAGATGACCACATGCCTTACACCGATAAACTCCCCACCAGTGACATGTTTGGCAAATCCCCTGCAAAAGCAAGACTAACAGACCGTATTTTTCTCTGCACGGGCAGAGGAAGGAGATGAAAAATGCAGGCATCCATGACAAGATTTGCTGACACCAAGAGGCAAGCTGGGAAACCCAGGCTCAGGACTCTACACTCTTCCCAAAGGCTGGGGCAGAGGATGAGGGTGCGTGTGCCCTCCTAAGAAACAGAGCCCCAATGAGTGTGAAGCAGTGTGGGGCACAGGGCTCCACCATGGAAGAGAAGCTTCCCTAGACATGACTTAAGCTATTTGGAAGCAAACAGTCTGATCAGCTGAAGCTGCTTTGTATTAGTAAGGACTTTATTCTTAAGGAACTAAAATGGAATTCCGAGTTATCTAAGTGAAAAAGACAGGTTTTTTGGGTTCCATCATGAAGAAGGATGACAAAAGTCAAAGCCAAACTGGGACCACAGGCTCAAGCAATATGCAAGGTTCCTCTCCCAGGCTGCATTTCTAGGCTCTGCTTCCCTCTCTAGATGAGGCTGCTTGCTCCAGGCAGGGATGAGACTGGTGTGCACTGGCAGCTCCTAAATACATCAATCCCAGCTTAAGCATTCTCCCCCTCAAGTAGTTCAGACTTTCAGGGCAGGACTTCCATTGGCTCTGCTTGTATCACATACCTGCTCCTGGACCAATCACTACACAGATGGCAGAGGCATAACGAGTGGCTGGTTGAAGTCATACAGCCTAAACCAGGAATGAAAAAAGTGGCAAAGAAAGATGAACACCCTTACCTGACCACATGGTTCGGCTGAAGAGAGTCCCAAAAGAAAGGAAGTATTTTCCAAAGGTGGAGGATAGAAGAATGAGTGAAGGGGCCAAAAACAACTTCAAGCAGGAGCCTTCACAGCTCACCACCCTGTTTTATACCACCTCAAGCCATGATGCTCAGTAATAACTGGTTATTAAGGGCTTGAATGGGAGGCAAGCCAGGTCTGTCACCAACTGACCAGGGCTCTGTTTGCAGAGATCCAGTCTGACCCTATCAATTGTGAATGTTCTTAATGCCCCGCTGCTGCTTGTCCCTTTAACAGCAGTCCATCCTTGCAGACTCTCCCCAAGGCCTAACCAAGCACAGGGCCATGTGTACACCAGAGAGCTCCATATTTAGGAAACTCACATAGTACCAAAGCATCAAGTTCCCAGGTAGCCAACTCCTTGGAAGCTTTTTGCACCTGCTAACTTGAATCTTTTCTTCCCATAGCACAAACCAGAGAGAATAAACTCCTCTCAACCGGGAAATCTCAGCTCAGCACCTTTGGTAGGGACCCAAGGATGGGAATAAGGCTCAGACCAGAGCCACTCCCATTCACACCAATGATTCCAGAGGGTGGTTTCTTTATTCCAGGGTACTCTTACCTACTGCAGAAGGGAATCAGGTATTTGAGTACAGAAACAGAAAACCTACCACATGCCACCAAAGCCACCACTTGCTCAGCGCCTAGCAAAAAGGGCTTACATTGGGGCTCTCTCCCTAATGTGGCCTGAAGGAAAAGAGGTTCCTGGCCTTCCTCACCTGCAGGGTTCACTCCTGCACACTCCTCAAACTCCCTCCTCAGGTTCCAGCCAACACCCCCAGTTGTCTCTCTGGCATTTTATCAGAGCAGCTTCCCTTCTCAAGGGACTCTGGAAACTCAGACCTCTGCCAGGCCACACAGAGCTGAAACATATTCAGGAGGTCTCTTTGTTCCAAGACCAGCTAAGGAAAAGAGATCATAGGGACCCTCAGGAGCCAGACGCAGCAGAGTCACGTCTAGCCTTCAGCTCTCAAACTCTGTACATTCATGTGATTCTGTCAACTTCACCACTGACCTGGGGCCTACTCTTATCAGTGATGCTGGCCAACATGTGGCTACTAAGTTCTTTCTGCCACTGAGGCCTTTTCTAGAAATGGAGGAAAATGAAGCTTGGCTCCCATGTGGAGTAGCTAAATGCCCTAGCTATGCTTGGTACTCCAGAGCCACTTTTGAAGGTCTGGTTCAGTGCAGCCATGCTGGGCCCAGATGTAAGAACCTCCACCAGGCTGAAAAGCAGCCTGCCCATGGATGGGCTCTCTGGACCAGAGCTCTTTGAGCTGGCTCTGCTCCTGCTCCACACACATCACAATTTATTGCTGCTGTTGAGAGCCCTAGAGACAAAAAAGTTCCCACCTCTCACTTTGCCCCTGACCTTCTTTTTTTTTTTTTTTAATTTTTTATTAATCTTATTTATTTATTTGACAGACAGAGAGAGATCACAAGTAGGCAGAGAGGGAGGAGGAAGCAGGCTCCCTGCTGAGCAGAGGGCCCGGATGCGGGGCTCGATCCCAGAACCCTGGGACCACGACCCGAGCTGAAAGCAGAGGCTTTAACCCACTGAGCCACCCAGGCGCCCCTGCCCCTGACCTTCTTAAGCACACACTGGGACCAATCATCAGCCAAAACCTGAAGTTAACCTCCGTAACTATAAACCCCAAACTGAGCTCAAACGATTTTCCTTTTCTTTCTCTCTCTCTCTTTTTTTTGTATTTTAAAGGTTTTACTTATTTGTCTGAGAAAGAGAATGAGAGCGCGCGCAAGCACAAGCTGGAGGGAGCAGCAGAGGGAGAGGGAGAAGCAGGCTCCCCACCGAGGAGGAAGCCCAGTGCGGAGCTCGATCCCAGGACTCTGGGATCGTGACCTGAGCCAAAGGCAGATGCTTAACCAAATGAGCCACCCAGGTGCCGCTCAAACAACTTTTCTTGAGCCACAAATTAAATGAAAAATATTTTTTAACCTAGAAAAACAGTACAAAAGGAAACCAACCTTCTTCTCTCTTCCAAACTAGAACTTGGAAAATGCACATACATCAAAATAGTGTATGAATCAACAAGTTTATTCTCCTGCCCAGAGGCAAAGAGGAGACTGTGCTGATAACTTCAGGGTAACCCTGAGTCCAGCAGATCCAGGGCAAATGGTTTCTGGGTCCTCAGGGAAGGAGAAGAGAAAGGGAAAATAAGAACAGGAGGGAGAATGACCGCCTCGGGGCCAAGGCACTGACAACTATGGGCAGACACGTGCTTGTTCAGTCCCACAAGGAGAACATGACTCTGGGTTATTGTATTCACGCACAGTGCCTCCACAGCCACATTGCTCAAGGTGCTGGGTCCACCCTAAACTCAAGCCAATTCAAGGTTACAGACAATGATGGCTCAAAGGGCTACTGCTGCAAAACCCAACAGGAGCTCCTCTTCTGTGTCTTACTTTCATTATATCATTAATTAGAAACAAATATAAGCTCATGGTTAAAAAAAATGCACATAGTATAGAGAGTGCAGAACACAAAGGAAAAATCCTTTTCTCATAATCTCATTCCTCCCACCCTCAGAGCCGGTTTTTGCACTATATATTTAAAAATACACATGTACTACAAATGTACACATAAATCTTTACTCATTTACTTTGTGTAGGAATGCATCATCACTATATGTTATTTATATGTAGAGACCCTATTCACAGAAAGGAGAGGCTCCTTGAGTCTCCTAGTGCTGTACCCCAAAGCCAAAAAGAACAGCAAATAGAAGGGAGGAGGGTGGCCAATCCTAATTTAAAAGACTCCAGTAACATCTAAAGTTCCAGAGTCAGCTTTAAATCCAAGAGCTCCAGAAGGAAGCACGCCCCTGCCTCCAATAGGGCCCCTCCTCTGGCCCAGGGAGAGAGAAGGTAGCCTTTGTAAACTGTTCTGTCTGGCTCTCCTGCTCTGGAGTTGGCAGCTTCACCTCATCCACCAGGTCATTCTAGGGCTGCTGTCCTTCACCCTCATGCCTACCTCTGTCCTTGCCCCCTGGGCCCTGCTCTACAGCTTCCTCGCTCCTCTGAAACATCACCCCTGGCAGGGCTGAGCAACTGAGAACAACAGGAGATGACCTCACAGCCTTCATATGCTAACGCCAGCTCCCAATTACTTGTACTGTTGAATAATTGAAAGAGGAGAATAATCCACTCAGCTGATTTGGGAAACTAGCCAGTCGCACAGATTATCTCAGAGTGAATTATTCACACTAGGGATAATTGGGAGTTGCCCAAACTTCTATTTGTGGTTCAGGCATCACGTGGAAGAACATTCAAGATAGAAAGTATGAAAGCAAGAAGAGGGAAGGAGACCTTGTTCTTGGGCCCAGATTGCCTCTGCTTTGTTTGTTAAGTCACAGCCCCTCTCTCCATCCTACTTAGGGTCAACGAGCATGATGATGGTGATGGTGATTAAACAGACATTAATAATATTTTTAGTGACAGCTCTTATTTCTTTACCATGTGCTCTGGGCTAGCAGTTTACTTAGTTGCACTATACATACATTATCTCATTTAATCCTCACAGTCTATGAAGCACTGTCTTCTCCCTTTCCAAGTTGAGGAAACTGAGCCTCAGATAGGTTAAGTAACTTGCTCCATATAAAGATTGTCAAGCTGTCTGTCTAGAGGCGAGCCTCTTACCTGGGAACTTATTTTGTCAACCAGCTCAAAACTCTGCCACCTTGTAAGTGAGATTTTTCCATATAGAACTCATAAAACTATACAGAATGAAAACGAACTTTTACAAGTATAATATCATCCATCCTCATCTTGAAATGACTGGATTTCAAAAAGAGCAAAGCTGCTCCCCCCCTCTGAAACCAAGAAGCCTGTAGATAGAGGCCGGTTAGTCCACTTCGAGAAATCCAGAGTCCGGATACCCAAGCCACTGGCAGACTTAGAGGAGGACAGAGTCTTTTATCATTCCATCTACCATCATGGCCAAAGCCTGAAAAATGAAAACCACTGCCCTTCTGACATGCCACTACTTCAGCAGAGGGGCAGCTCTGAACTCTGAGGCCAGAGCATGGGAGAGGGGTATAGGCTTTGCAAGCCACAATGAGCACTGCCTACATCAGAGATGATTATCTCCAGAGTGACTGGGCCAGACCCTGGATGCCTGGGGTCCCCTCCCACACTGCCTAGGAAAAGGTCTTTGGATATAGGGTATGGTTGCCCGTTTCCAAAATGGCCATCAATGCCTTGCCTTGTATTATGCCTTTGTATCGTTCCCTCTCACAATGAATCATGGCTAATCCGTGTGACCAAAATAATACAGAAGAGGTGATGGTATTACTTCCGAGGCTACGTCATAAAAGGCATTGACACTTATGCCCTTCTTACACTGCTCCCTCTGAAGGAAGCCACAGGGATACCTGAATGGCCCTATGGAAGGGCTCACTTAAAGAGGAACTGAGGCCTCTCACCAACAACCCGCATCAGCTTGTCAGACATACAAGCTGAAAGCAGATCCCACAACCCCAGTCGCAGCCAACATCTTGACTATACTTCCAAATTCCTGACTCACAAAAACTGAACTATAATAAATTATTATTATTGCTTTAAGTCGGTCAGTTTGGAAGCAATTTTCTAAAAAGCAATAAAAAGTTAATAAATGGTAAGAAGGAAAGGATAGAGAGATTTCACAGTGTTCTGTTTCCTGCATATGATGTTACAATGAAAAAACTGGGTCTGATGTCAGGGCCACAGGCCACCAAAAGCTCCGATTAAGCCCTTAAGGTCCAGAACACTATACAGGAGAGAACAAAGACCTTCACAGCCCAGATGCCCCAGCCCTCCAGTCAAGAAAAAGCTTACAGAAAATACAATGCCCACACCTCTGCACATAATTGTCACTCGAGAAATATTTGCTGCATGAGCAAATTAACTACCATTAGGCAGTTATATCCTTTTGATATAATTTCAACTCTCTGTGTTATATATTATTACTTAAATGTTTGGAAAGCTTACTCTGAGCGTGTATTACTTTTAGAATCAGAAGAAATAACACACATGAAATTTAAAAAGAGTATTTGTACAGCAAGCAAAGCTCTAATGACTCTGGGCAACCATTGCCTTGCCCGGAGAAGTACACCTCCATCCAGAGCTGACTCTGTGATAACTTGTGGGGGAAAAAAGAGAAGATAACAAAATAGGTTAACAATCTGAGTATTACTTGCTAGGCATTTTTTTTTTAAGATTTTATTTATTTATTTGAGAGAGAGAAAACACAAGCTGTGAGGTGGGGCAGAGGGAGAAGCAGACTCCCCACTGGGCAGGGAGCCCCATGTGGGGCTCGATCCCAGGACTCTGAAATCATGACCTGACCGGAAGGCAGCCACTTAACCGAGCCATCCAGGTGTCCCTGCTAGGCATTCTTCTTAATGTTCCACGTGTATTAACACATTTAATCCCCCATAATAACGAGCCTGAGATAGGTGTTATTATTCCCATTTCACAGAGGAGGAAACAGCTGAGGATAATAATTTGCCCAAGTTTAGACAGCTAACATGCAGTAGAGTCCACATTCCAATCCTGGCCACAGAGCTACTGTCTTATGTTCTAAGTCACTGTATTACCAGCATTTTAAGAGTTCCTTGGAGTCATAAAAAAGTTCATTCCAACCCTGCCACCGGGTTGTGGGACATCAACACAGCACCCTGCACTGCTTCCTCTTAAGACTACCCTTCAACTCAGGGGAAGGAAGTGGGTATGCTATTAGTTGGTGGAGGCAAAAGGATGGCCCTACTTATCTTGTCCCAGGTTACCAGGGCCAGAGCCAACCCTAGCACTAGAAAACTAAGCAGACACCACGGTCCTGAGCCTAGAAAGTCAAAACCTCATGATAAAAGTACCCACATCAATGCAGAGATGTGAAGCTTTCTGACTCCATGTTCTAATCTGGAGAGCAACAATCTTGTCAGGAGCTCTACCTCCAGGGTAGGGTAGGTCATGAGATCTACCTTCCAGAATCCTCATGAGAAGGGATGACTTGAAGGAGATACCAAGAAGACCTTCCTATCATGGGAGGTACAAGACAAGACAGTAAAACAATAAGATAGGAGGTTCTACATTATGAAAATAGAAAGAGTTCCTTCTCACAGGGCATCCAGAGGGATCATTCAAAAATGCAAATCAGGGGCACCTAGGTGGCTCAGTCTAAAATGTTAGACTTGGGGGTGTCTGGGTGGCTCAGTGGGTTAAGCCTCTGCCTTTGGCTCAGGTCATGATCCCAGGGTCCTGGTATCGAGCCCCACATAGGGCTCTCTGCTCAGCGGGGAGCCTGCTTCCCCCTCTCTCTGCCTGCCTGTCTACCTACTTGTGATCTCTGTCAAATAAATAAATAAAATCTTAAACAAATAAACAAACAAACAAATTAAAAAAATGTCAGACTCTTGGTTTTGGCTCGTTCATGATCTCATGGGTCATGAGAGTGAGCCCCACATCAGGCTCCAGGCTGAGCCAGGAGAATGCTCAGGCAGTCACCCTGTCTTTTCAGCCACTCTGGAAAGTCAAAAGACAAAACAATGGCTCAGGAACGGGGACATATCAGGCAGAGAGGCCCAGCCACAAAGGGAAGACTGTCTCCAGAGGGCTCAGCTCAGCACAATAACCTTGAGGTAAGCTCTAGGCTCCTCTGTTGTTCAGAACTGCTAGGGCTTGGTATCAGTGTGGCTGAGAAGCAGGGGTTTGACTGGGGAAAAAAAGGTGAAACCCAGCTCCTTCGCTCACGTAGTTTTTGGCAACAACACCAAATCTGAATATTTGAATGTCTAAGCCATGGTACTCCAATCAAAGAATCTCAGGGATCCTGGATCTGACTGCAAAGGGGAAGCATTTCACCAGCCAGGCTAAGAGGGTAAAGGTATGGTATGGGAGCCTAAGGTTGACTTAGTTCTTAAAAAAAAAAAAAGGCAACACTCTGGGCAACCAGGAGCGGTAACCTCATGGACAAGGAGGAATGTGTTACAGAGGTGCCAGGATTCACCAGTTGCACCATCAAAGAAAGGGGTTCAAAGACAAGGGCCCCAGATTTCCATTCCCTGCCTTCCACTATGTCATCATTTATGATAAAAAAGCAAAAAGGGGCAGAATACTTTTTGAGTGATACATGCACGTGTACACATACATACACACACACACACACACACACACACACACGTATGGAGTTGCCTCCAGGAGGGTAAATAAATATTCATGAACAATTCAGCATGTGAAAAGCAAGGACAGAGGATGACAAATGGTGCCAATTAGAAAGAAAGAGTGGTATCTATTTTTAAAGTGGCTAAATAAATGATAAAGGATTGCTTGCTAAAAATACCGTGCTTGACCCTCTCCCCAAAGACAGGGTCCCTGTCTACTGCCTGATGACAACAGGCAAACTTCCCTCCCAGTGTGGTGAGTTCAACGCTGCCATGGCCACCTCTCATTTGTATCAGGGGTTCACCCTGGGTGCCCTGTCTCTAATAGTAAGGAGACTAATTTCTTCTGAGAAGTATCCTAGGCCCAGGGCCACACACTGAAAATAGCATTCAAGCTCTCAATAATTCCAGAAGGAGTCCCTAGTGAAGAGGGGGTTACCATTCGGGAATACAGGCTGACTGGGGTTGAAGGGAGTACCACTCAACTACAGAGGCACCAGAACCCAGTATTTATCAAGAAAGGAGGGAAGAAACCCCAACAACCTTCCCCAGGGAATAATCAGAGTCCACCTCAGGATGGAGTGTTTGTCGAGGGTCATTTCATGGGACTGGTGAGCTACCCAAATCAAGTTTCCTATCTAGAGCCCATACCTGATATAGACCCTGAGTTTGCTCTAGGGGTTGGATCTGACCTATGGCATATCCTAGAAATAAAAGCAGAGGTCAGAAAGGTCAGAAACAAAAGCGAAGAATAAGGCTGGTTATCAACTTACAGGCAGAGAAAACAACAGGAACCCAGATATCTACCTACCTCTCTCTCTCCAAGCCCCTTCAGCCTGTCTTCCCATTCCCATGCTCCTCTCCTCCCTCCCTTCCATCACTCCTCTGCCTCCTTCCTTCTGTTTCTCTCTGCCTCTCACTGTCTGTTTCTCAGCATTTATTATCACGGGCACAACACAGTGGTTAAGAACTTGGCTTTTGAGCCACACTAGGCTCATGTTTAGGCCTCACACAGTCCAGCCATGTGACTCTAGGGAAGTACATGACTTCTCCAGGTCTCAGGGTCCTCCTGGGTAAAATGGAAGTAACTATATGTATTCATAACAGCACTTACTTAGATTCAAGGTGAAAATGTATATAAACCGCTCAGCTCAGTGTGTGGAATACTGTAAGTACTATGGTTATTTCTAAACATTCTTCATGCCCTGGTCTAGACTCTAAATATTTTGGGTTAGTAAGTACACCAAATGTATCCTTCTATCCTCTTAGAATGTAACAGAGTTGAAATTCAGTAAACATTGCCTGCCATGGGCAACAAGCATGGCAGCCAAATGTCTCTGCCCATTCATGGCTCTGGTTGTGCTCATTACCTGAGGTTAATCCTTGCAACCATGAGTGAGGTGTGCAGGGCTGACAGCATCAGCCCCTCCTCTTCATTAGGGAAAGGTGAAAATAAAATGGAAAACAAACGTGCGTGGGTAGTATTTGCAGCTCCTGAGAGTGTTGCCCTATTGATTTTCAAGTGTCACTATTTGTAACAGTAACAACTGGCATAGATACAGCATCTTTCTTCCAAGACAATCAGAACATTTTATTTATTTGTCAGAGAGAGAGAGAGAGAGAGAGAGAGAGAGAGAGAGTGTGAGAGCAAGCACAGGCAGATAGAGAGGCAGGCAGAGGCAGAGGGAGAAGCAGGCTCCCTGTTGAGCAAGGAGCCCGATGTGGGACTTGATCCCAGGACGCTGGGATCATGACCTGAGCCGAAGGCAGCTGCTTAACCAACTGAGCCACCCAGGTGTCCCAATCAGAGCATTTTATAGGGATAATCTCATTTTTCTCCAGGAGGTACAGGAGAACAGTCTGTACTTCCAGGTAAGAGCAGAGAGGCTAAGGGCTTTGGTCAAAGTCACTGTACCCATCAATGGGACCCTAGTACTCCTGCCCTATGGATTCCTCTGCATCTCTAGATGGCAACTCTAGTCCCTGTAGTACTTCCCCAGCACGGTACCTCTGGGATGTTTAATGGACAAAGTCACCTTTTAAGAACATGCCAATGGCGGGGGGTGAGGCAGGGAGGAGGAATGGCATTAGGCACTATTCCATAAAGCATCGCTCCTGGTGAGAAGCCCTTAACCATGAGTTCTCCCCTTTCAGCTTGTCATCCAGTATCCCATTTGCCTAGTAGTCCAGAAGTGGGCGTGTCAGAGAGAGAGGAGTTAGATATAAGGACAGGCCCCTTCACGTTGCATGAGACATACAGGAGGTATGTGTCCAAGGATGTCTGTCTTACCGCCACCCATTCCACCCTAATGGGTTTCCCATGTTCCAGTCCTTCCCAACAGGGCTTGTCCACCAACTCAGTGAGAACAGAAAATTCTGGCCCCAAGAAAAGAAGAGGGACAGGGAGGCCTGGCAGAAACTATGAATGGGAATTACGCTGATATCTAAGCAGAAAAACAAAGTATCTGTGAGACACAAGCCTAGCTGGCACCCCTCCCCCCCAGAAATGGATCCTAACCACTCTCAGACAAGAGGTTCCTCTGCTGTGAACAGCTCTCACTCAACCATCTCCGTGATATGTACCCCACCCACAGCAATGGGCATTTGATGGATGGGACATGATAGGCAGAAGTACCATATGTCATGCTCGAGGCAAAAATAAGAGCTTCGTGTCACACTGGGCTTCACTGGGGAATTAGCAAGTTCCCTAGAATATTCCCAAGCCCCAGAGGACAGGTTCCAACTAAAGTCTAAAGAATCGAAGGCTAAGAAAGACACTGCTGAGTTCTCCCATCTTACATAACCAGCAGGGTTAAGTGTCTAGCCTGTCTTCTCATCACTGAACAGAGCAGCTGCATTTTCAGGACTCCAGGACAAGTAACACCCTAGGCAGATGGGAGGTAGAATCCAGACTCAAGCCCAAAAAGTGGAACACATTCCTTAGACCTCAGATGCCAAGGATTACAGGAAAGACAAGCAGTCCCAGGCAAGACTGACACTGTACCACCAATTCCTCTTTCTTTTTTTTTTTTTTTTTAAAGATTTTATTTATTTATTTGTTAGAGAGAGAGAGAGAGAGCACAGGCAGATAGAGTGGCAGGCAGAGGCAGAGGGAGAAGCAGGCTCCCTGCCAAGCAAGGAGCCCGATGTGGGACTCGATCCCAAGACGCTGGGATCATGACCTGAGCCGAAGGCAGCTGCTTAACCAACTGAGCCACCCAGGCGTCCCCCAATTCCTCTTTCTTGTACATACTTGAGGCCTTTCAGGTCTATGGAATCAGGAATGCCGCTCCCTAAGCAGGAAAGCCACTCCCCACTCCCATCCCCACCCCAAAGCAAGGAAGGAAAATCTGCTGAGCATTGCTTGCTCTTGGGGGCCAGGCGAGGGCAGGGCAAAATGTCCAGCTGAGGCTGAGCTGGAAAGGGAGGACATGCCTCTGACAAGAACAAAAGCTGTAACAGACACAAGGGGATTACATACTTTTCAGGCGCTATTCCACACAAAGGGGACTCCAACAAAATAGGCAAATTAAAGGCCTTTGTGCCTAACACAATGGCAACGGTGGAAGCTACAGCCAAAGCAGCTAGCAGGAGCAAGGTAACAGCAGGACATGGAAGTGGGAAAACAGAGAGAAGAAAAGCAGGGCTTCAGTTCTTAGCTCTATAGTGGCCTGAGGGTGTGGCATGGGCCTTGGTTTTTACCTTCCGCCCCCTCCTTCCCTTGAGGACAGTGTCTTTTTGGTATGTTCCCTTTGGAGAATGCCAGAGCTGAGAAATGCCATCAAGGAAGATTTTTTTTCACCCGCTTCTAAGGTACTTTGCTATACTTGTTTCCATCTAAGGATAACTGAGGTCCCTTATGATTCCTTCTGACCTGCCTGGTTAGCAATTCAACAGGAAAACACCTCCCACAGCAAAATGAAAGTAGACTTCAAGCCGCTTTCCTTCTGGCTGACTCCCATGTAAATGAGCTGCCTGCAGCCTGACTCACAGGAGCTCAAAATGGAAAAAGAAAAGGGGGGGGGGAAGCACAGTTTGAAGGTAGAGGTTAACCCAGCATGCTGCCAGGGACTTGGTATGGGCACCAGTGCCTGGAAGACAATTCAAGAAGGAAAGGCACAGGGGCACACTTCTCTACATGTTAGGAACCTTGGATATCTAGTCCTCCTGTTTTTGTTTTTCTAAGCAAAATGAATGCTCAAATGTCAGTTAGCTGGCTGTAGACATGAGACTGTGACCTGTGCCCAGACTCCTGAGTTCAGGATTAGATCAGTCACCCTCAGAACCATGACCCCATACACCATCATATGGCCATGGCTAGACTTCATGGTGGCAGAGGGCTGGGAGGGAACTTGGGCTTCCTCCCTCAGCTCCTGGCCCAGGAAAGGTAGCCTGTCCATGAGGGCAAACCCAAGCTTCCCAGCTCCACAGATGATGGCCTGCACCAACAGGCCCCTTGGCAAGGCACCAGGGTACCCACCCATCATCCTAGTGGACTTGATGGTTAACGTGGCTGCATTTCCCCACAGCACCAGGCCTTCTCCCTTCTGCCTCCCTGAACTGCAGGGTCCCCACAGGCAGCAGCTGCCCTGGGTGACCAGTGGATCCAAACATTATGAAAGAGCACATCTATCTATTCCCTGTGGAGTAGAGGTAGTCATTTCAAAACTAAACATTACACCACCTTGCTAGAAAGAAAAAGAGCAAAATTGAATTAAAATTCTCTCTGGAAAAATGCCTGCCCCAAAGGGCCAGAAAAGCACCATACAGTTGTTCCTAGTTCCCAACCCCAAGCAGTGTTCTGCGCCCCCCTCCTCCCTCTTCCCCTTCTGGCTGGACAGCTCCAGATGTGTTGCAGAGTTTCAATGATTCACTCTAATGACAACGCACCCTCAGAATAAATCATCGACTCTGATTGATTTAGGAGGCAACTTGCACAAATACCTGTAATCTAGTTCTAATCTTGTTTGTTTCCATTCCAATTATCCTGCATCAATGGTTTAAAAATGTGAACCGTCTGGTGCATACATCCAATTCATTTTAATAGAGGATAAATCTGGGTTATTGTGACCCTTTCCTCTCTCAGGCTTGGGACAGCACCAGCCGTCTCAAGGCGCTGATTGGGCCGAATCAGCTCTAACTCTATTCAACTCTTCAAGGATTCAATTAATCATAAAGCCAATTCCATTCTCGGCTCCATCTGTCTTGCCTCCTTCGGGGACTAATAATCACTCACTGTGTGTTTTTACACACTAGTTGAACTGAAATTAAGACTGATTTCATCATGGAGCACTCAAGAAGAAAATGCATTTCTTGGAGAAAAAATTCAGAGCTATTTCAGTGTTCAGTTGGGGTAAAGATATTATTAAATAAACAAAAGAACATTTTTTAAAACTTCAAAATTCTTGAAATTGTAAAATAATTCCTGCCCCACCCCCCAAATCCCAGAAAAGGGCAGCTCCTCAGGGGAACTAGAAACTCTCAGCATTGGATCATGAAACAGACAATCTATTCTTGGGCATCTGCAAGGCATAGGTACCCGAAAAACCTGAGGGCAAAAGTTGAGTCAATTGGTATTTAATACGTTATTTTAAAAAATGTAACTAGTCATCCATCTTGGGGTGGTAGACTTTATTTAAAATTTGGAATTATTTTTATGTTGAGTTCTTTATTTGTGGAGAGAAGAGGAGGGGCCGTGGGTGTTCAGTGTTTAGGACCTCTTGATAGCTTAAGCTGGTCCCGAGACTTCTAAGCCCTCACACCCCCCTAGAGGGCAAGATCTATGGCTTTTGTGTTCTGTAAATAGCCTGGCTCTCCTGGCAGCACTGAAGTGGCTTTCCTTGTAAACACTCAGGATGGAGCCCTCCTACCCACTCACCCCCAACCCCAATCCCTGTGAGGATAGTCTCTTTATCACAAGAACATGATCAGGAAAGGACCACTTCCCACAACCACATGGGTCTGGAAGCATTCCCAACTTGTCAGCAGCTTTCAGTAGGAAAAATGCAAATAGCTAAGCTTTTTATTTTTACTTTTCACAGTTGCTAGGATAAAGCATCAGGGTATTACCAGAGTCCAAAGTATCTAGTGGTCATGGTGTATGTACCACAGCCCCCTGTACCTGACTGTTGGAAAACTGTCCCAACACAATAGAGGGGACAGAGTGTAATCAAAGAAATCCAGTACATGGCTGCTTTATTGCCTTAACATATTTTAAACTAAAATTCTGAATTGCACAAACTCCCAATCAGAACTAATGACACAGTCATTCCAAACTTATCATCAAAGATGCTCTATGAGTCATACTAGCTCTAAAAAGTCATCGGTAATCACTTCTTAGACACAACAATCAAATACATCTTTTGTTTAAACAGTGAATTTTGTCAAGTAGTAAGTCTAATTAATTGGACCACTGTCATTTTTAAACATGGGTCAATGCATGCATTTTCCCAAAACCTTCCAGCAGAGTCATTCTACATTTATTTAAAAACAAAATCTATCTCCTACGATGTGTTTTATGTACAGATAAAGAATCATGTCCAAGATATACTGTTGAATGGAAAAACCAAATTGTAGTTTTACACAAACCTACTGTTTGTGTAAGA
This sequence comes from Taxidea taxus jeffersonii, assembly GCA_003697995.1. NCBI lineage: Eukaryota > Metazoa > Chordata > Mammalia > Carnivora > Mustelidae > Taxidea > Taxidea taxus. Next base: position 37,946 of record RCUC01123395.1, read on the forward strand.
ACAGGGAAAAAACACTGTATAGGTCTATTTGCTTGAATATGCATAAATATCTCTAGAAGAAACTGGCAACACTGGTTGCCTTAAGGAAGGGGAGCTGGACAGGAAAGAGAGGGTTGGACAAAGCGTTTTCACCATGCCCCTTTGTGCCCTTTGAATTCTGAACCATGTGAATGTATTACTAAATCAGAGCTGAAGACATAAAATTTAAATTTAAGTGAATCACCTCAAAGACACTTATCTGAACCTTTACCAAAATATTAGAAATGTGTAATTACATTCCATAGAGAAAACAAGTCTTATGCATCTCTTTGCCAAACAGTTTTAGGGAACCTTTGGGTATAGACTTCAAGAAAACAGGGTCAAGTTCAGCCACAGCAAGTCAGATATGGAGACCTAAGTGGTTACCCATGAATATCTGAAACTAGGCTGTAGTAGTAAAGGAGGGAAGGGGAGAGGAAGAGAGGGAGGGCGGGTGGGTGGGCAGGCTGAACAATTTTGTATGAGACACCCATTGCCCCATGAGGCACCATCTAGCTTGAGAAGTCCCCAACTGTTTCTCACCTTTGCAAAACAGCTTGTTAAGGCCAAGTTCTTTGTGAGTTACAGAGCTGGAGAGGGGGCCTTTATCTGAACCTTTCAGGAACACCTGTCCCAGATCCTAGGAATTCTCCAACTGGGCAGGAAATGCTACGTGAAGGTCTTATCTTAGCCTGAAAACTCCAAGGTTCTGACTCATCTTTTCATTCTGGCTGCCAGATGGCCATGTGGTCTTGTACAAATCACTTCAACAGAGGCACTGAGGTGGTTCTGAGGCTCCTCCATTTAGCCACTGATCACCATCTAAAGCTCCTTGGCAAGAGCATGTGTGCATCAGGGCATTCATGTTAAATGCCACAGGTATGCATCAGGACTTGCCTATTCCTGTCCTCTCTTCCTAGCTGAGTGCTGCCCAGTAAGTTTACTGCTGGGCCCAGTATCTCCTTGGCCTTTGCTTCTTTTCTGAATTTTAGCATACACTCCAAGGTGGGCATAAACTTACCTAGAAAGAGTTTTTCACAGAGACAATGAGGATTGTGAAAAGACACTTGGTCAGAGGGAAGGTACCACCGCAATGGCTATGACCGAAGTCCCTCAGGATGCCCCCAGAACTCCCAGTCTAATGCCAAACAGAAACCCTACTGGGGCAAACACCCTACTTTACTCTCACCTACTTGCCATGAGAACCTAAATGACCTAACCACAAATAGTAAAATGGGGAAAACTCTTGGAAAGAGGGAGGTGGCTTGCATTTAATGTTTTACACATTTTTCCAGCTGGCTTTTTTTTTTTTTTTTAGATTTTTAAATTTATTTATTTGACAGAGAGAGAGAGAGAGATCACAAGTAGGCAGAGAAAGAGTGGGAAGCAGGCTCCCCACTGAGCAGAGAGCCCGATGTGGGGCTCAATCCCAGGACCCTGGGATCATTACCTGAGCCGAAGGCAGAGGCTCAACCCACTGAGCCACCCAGGTGCCCCCAGCTGGCTTTTAAAAAGACCCTTCAGCACCTTTCAGCCTTCCCATCTTCGGGGTGCTCTGCAAAGGGAAGGCTCCCTAAACTACCCTGCATGTGCCACTCAAAGAGAGCAGGAAGCCTCAGAGACATTTTGGGTTCTGGCTTGTTGGCCAAAAGCTCTGGATAAGGCTGGAGCACCAGGGCCCAGCTATAATCCTTTCCCGGCAAGCCTGGCTGAAGTGGCAGTGGGACCAAAGCAACTGATTAAACGCAGTATAAAAGCTGAAAGAAAATGAGATAGAAATAAATTAGCTTTAACCCTCAAGGTTGTGCACACAAATGAAATGCAGCGGGGGCTGGGAGGCAGACTGGGAAGTCAATATTAGAGATTTCCCTGAAACAAAGGGATTATGAATTGCCCAATACGAGGAAATCCTTCTGTTCCACAGCCACATAACAGCTTTTTACTCAGTGCTGTTCATTAAACACGTTGCACACATTCAGAGATAATGGGATGCAGCCAACATCCAGAAAAAGCCCTGAGACTCCCCCACCAGTCTTCCACCTGTATAGCACTGGCTGCAAGGCATGGCTGTCATCAATGGGGGACAGGTTTACTGTTTCCTGCCATCTTGCAGTTATTGCCCTCCCTCTCCCCTTTATGAATTCTCCTCTTTCAGTAATGGACTACTATTACCAGCAGAAGAAAGGCTGGGAGAGGAAACTTCTAACTCATCAGAATTTAATAAACACTCAGAAGTACTTGATGGGAGGGAGAAAAGAGATGAAGTATGATGGGAAAAGGCTCCCCATCAATGACCTTGTGACTCAAATCTCCTACAAAAACCACTGAGAAGGGGCCTGACTGTTCTGAGAAAAGAACCAGAGCAGTAGAGATTGAAACATGCTTGTCCAGTCTGGCCAGGCCTATTTCTGGAAAGGACAGTCAGAGCTGTTTTCAGGGTTTATTAGCAATGGGCAGGAGCCTGTGGGCATGAAATCCCTAATAAAGATCAATCCAGTTAATGTCCACTGGATACTTGCTAATGTACAACTGGATGATGGAACGGAAGGAGGACACAGATGAGACTTTTATCAAGTTACATCCTGACCACCACTCAGACTGTTTATGGGAACTAGCCTGAGTATGGAGGACTTTCCACAAATCCCACCTGTTCCCTCCCTATCTCATTTCCTGCAACCTCAAAATATCAAAGTCAAGAGCTTGTGTGACTGATGAATAAAAAGACTACGGTTCCCATTTAAGACCCTTAGGGGGATGGCATTTTTTGTGAGATAGTGCTTCAACAAAATTTACAGCCTTCCTATCAATTATCTAAGTATCCCTGGGTGAGTACCTTCTTCTCTAAAGCCAGAAAACTATTATAGTAAGAACTACTACAAGGATGAAATGAGATGGTATATGTAAAGCTTCCCCCCCTCACCTTGGCAAGCTACTTTTCCACAACCACCCCTCTCATATCCACACTTGAGCTGCTCCTGATCAGTCCAGTCCCCTCTGGTATAATGAACTCTTCAACTCATGCCCCTTCCATAAAAGAGAAACCAAGTGATTGGTATTTTCTCAGATTATCTTTACAAATCTCAAAAAAGTATTGTATGCTTAATTATTCCAGGACAAAAAGAAACTAGTTTTGGGGGATGTTTGTGGTTTTTTGTTTTTGTTTTTTAGCTTAAAGCTAACTGTGGCAGAAATTGGTAGTAGTCCCTCATGATCTGTTCTCCCATTCTTATACAGCAGCAAAATTTTTTCTAGGCAAATAAAGTATAAAGACTACATTTTGGCCAGTAGAATATAAGCAGAAGCAACAATGACAGCTTTTAGGATCCTCCAAAAAAAACCCAAAGAAAACAACCCTTTAAGCGTCATTTGCTTCCTTTTCTAGGTTCCTTCTTTCACTCTCCTCTCTGGAATGCATACCTGGCTATCTTGGATGATAAGGAAAAAGTTACACCTGAGGGATGGCATCCTAATGTGAGTGGAAAAAAAACCTCAAGAATCCTGGGTCTACCTGGAAAAAGGCCACGACACCAGACGTAGGCTGCTGACCTGAAGATGATGTTTAGACAAGAGACAAATAAATGTCTACCTTATCTATGCCATTTTCTGTCACTTGCAGCCAATTCATACGGTCTAGACCAAAACCAGACACAACACTGAGTAATTCCCTCACCTTAAGTGGGAGTGTATGACTTCCTTCTAAACAATAAAGTAAAGGTGTCAGGACATATGTGATTATGTGTATGTGATCAACTATGCAACACTCAAATGCCTACTTTGCTGAGAACTCTCCCCTTTGCTGGCCTTGGAGAAGCAAGCTGCCATGTTGTAAGCTGTTTATGGAGATGGCCACGTGGCAAGGAACTGAGGGCAAGTTCCAGCCAGCAAGAAACTGAGGCCTCTAATCTGACAATAACCTGAACAAAATTGAATTCTGTCAATAGCCACATAAGTTTACACATGAGTTGCCCTAGTCAATCCTCAGATTGGATCAATGCATATGACTACTAAGTCATGGCTGGACTTCTAATATGTAGAAAATTATATAATAATTGTGCATTGCTTTGAACAGCTGAATCTGTGGTAATCTGTTTTGCAGCAATAAATAATTAATATAACAACCAAGAAAATTCATTACAGATTTGTAAGGATGATTCACCACTAAGTAATATAAAAATACAATTCACGGAAAGAGAAGCCACAGTAGAGGTTTATCACGTGGTCATCTTAATAGATGTCAAAATGCATACAATTCACCACAAATTGCTCTTAGAACCTTGGTGAAAATGAAATTGCTGTATATTTACCTAACATTAATATAATATACTTAACATAGACCTAATACACACAGATAAACATAGATAAAACACAAACACATACACACCAAATCCCAACATCATGTAAAATCATAAAATACCAAGAAGATTACTGTCAAAAACAGACACAGAATAAAATGAAAAGCTGTTAAAAACTTAAGATGGTTTAACTAAGGCACATCACAGTATTTTTTAAAAAATGAATACCCATCTCTCATTTCCAATAATGAGGAGTTAGGTTATTCAGACCAACCCACTCTTAGAGAACAAAAATGTAGCCTTCATATGGTTTTACAATCTGGGTTCACCTCCTTAGGGCACACTGGAAAGCCTCAAGCTGTAAACCTGACTTGAGACGGTTCCAGACACTTAGTTATCTCCAGGCACCTGGCAGAAGAAAACTCAAAGCCTCTCTGGAAAAATACGCCTTCTCTGTAGGCCAAATACTAAAAATCAATGAGTAGTACATAAAAAATAACCAAGCACATAAGAAAACAAGGCATAGTATATGCAAACTAGCAGAAACAGACCTGAAATTACAATTACATTTACAATGATTTAATAAATAAAAGACATCCTTTAAAATATCTGCAGTGCATAGTCAACTAAAAAAAGGTGGGGGGGGGGGACGCCTGGGTGGCTCAGTTGGTTAAGTGGCTGCCTTTGGCTCAGGTCATGATCCCAGCGTCCTGGGATCGAGTCCCACATCGGGCTCCTTGCTCGGCAGGGAGCCTGCTTCTCCCTCTGCCTCTGCCTGTGCTTGCTTGCTCTCTCTCCCTCTCTCTCTATCAAATAAATAAATAAAATCTTAAAAAAAAAAAAAGGTGGGGGGGACAATCAGACTTGGAAAGATACAAATAAAACTTCTCCAAGCAACTGAAAATCCATAATTAAGCATTTAATAGACAGATTCAAAGCAGATTAGACACAGCACAAGGGAAAATGAGTAAACTGGAAGATAAATTACACAAAATGATCTAGACTTCAGCAGAGATGTGACATGTAGACAGGAAATATGGAAAATAGGTAAAGAAACAGGAAAACATGAATAAGAAGGTCTAACATATATTTAACTGGAATCTCAAAAACATAGCAAAGAAAAAGAGGCAGAGAATGTCTGAAGGGATAATGGCTGAAAATATTACAGAACAGATGAAAGATTGAATCATCTTGAAAGACAGAACAAATCCAGATTGAATAAATCCAACAAACTCCAAGCAGGAAATTAAACACAAACATGCCCCTTAAACACATCATCAAGAAAAAGCACAGAAAATCAGAGAAAATCTTAAAAGTAGACAGGGGTAAAAAAAGACTTTTTCAAGAAGTGACTGAGAGCTAACTTTTCTCCACATCAACAGGATGAAGAATGAAATGATGTATTTAAGTTGCTAAAAGAAAACAAATGTCATCATAGATATGAGAGAGAGAGAGAGAGAGAGAGAGAGAGAGAGGAAGGTAAGGGGGAGAAAAGAAAGGCAGGGAGGCTACCTCATGGTCAAAGTACAGAATATACATTCTATTCAAGCACAAGTGGATATTTATAAAAACTGATCATATGATGAGGTGCCTGGGCGGCTCAGTTGGTTAAGCATCCAACTCTTGATTTCAGATCAGGTCATGATCGCAGGGTTGTGAGACTGAGCCCCATGTCAGGCTCCTTTCTGAGTATGAAGCCTGCTTGGGATTCTCTCTCTCCCTCTGCCTCTCCCCTGCCCAAATAAATAAAAGGATCATATACTAAACAAAGATAAAGTCTCAACTATTTCCAAATGACTGAAATAACACAAGTGTTTCTCTGACTACAAGCTACAGGTCTGTAACAAAAATAAAACCAGAAACTTCTTATATTTTGAAAATAAGAAAACACAAACATAATGAATCAAAAAAATCATAAATGAAATATAAAAAAATACTGCGAGTGAATAATGCTTAAAATACCATGTTTTAAAACTTTTGGATGCACTCTGGTGATCATCAGTTTGTTCTCTATACTTAAGAGTCTGTTTCTTGGTTGGTCTCTTTTTTCTCCCTCCGCTCATTTGCTTTTTTCTTGAACATATGAGTGAAATTTGTCCTTCTCTGACTTATTTTGCTAAGCATAATGCACTCTAGCTCTATCCATGTTGTTATAAATGACAAGATTTCATTCTTTTTTTAGGGCCGAGTAATATTCTAGTGTGCACATGCACAGGCACATGTGTGTGGTGTGTGTGTATGCCACACACCCTCTTCATCCGTTCATCAGTTGATGGACCTTGGGCTGCTTCCATAATTTGCCTATTGTAAATAAGCTGCTATAAATAGAGGGGAGCATGTATCCCTTTGAATCAGTGTTTTTGTCTTCTTTAGGTAAATACCCAGTCTTGTGGTTGCTGAACTGCAGGCTTTCTGAGGAACCTCCATACTGTTCTCCACAGTGGCTGTACCAGTTTGCGTTCCCACCAATGGTGCACAAGTCTTCCTTTTTCTCCACATCCTTGCCAACACCAGTTGTTTCTTGTGTTGTTGATTTTAGCCATCCTGACTACTGTGTGGTACACCTCACTGTAGTTTTGATTTGCATTTATCTGATGGTGATAATGAACATCTTTACATGTGTCAGCTGCCTATCTGTATGTCTTCTTTGAAGAATTGTCTATTCATGTCTTCTTCCCATTTATTAACTGGATTATTTGTTTTTTGAGTGTTGAGTTTGCTAAGTTCTTTATAGATTTCAGATATTAACCTTTTATTGGATATGCCACTTATAGGTATCTTCTCCCATACAGTAGGATACGATTTAGTTTTGTTGATCATTTCCTTTGCTGTTGCAAAAGCTTATTATTTTGATGTAGTCCCAATAGTTTTCCTTTTGTTCCCCTTGTCCCAGGAGACATATTTAGAAAAAAGTTCCATGGGTGATGTCAAAAAGGTTACCGGCTATGTTCTCTTCTAGGATTTTGATGGTTTCCTGTCTCACATTTAGGTCTTTCATCCATTTTGAATTTATTTTTGTGTATGGTGTAATAAAGTGGTCCAGTTTCTTTCTTTTGCATGTTGCTATCCAGTTTTCCCAAAACCATATGAAGAGACTGTCCTTTTCCCACTGGATATCCTTTCCTGCTTTCTCAAAGATTATTTGACCATATAGTTGTGGCTTTTCTTTCTGGGTTTCTTCTGTTTTATTGCATTGCTCTATGTGTCTATCTTTCTGCCAGCTCAGTACTATGTTGATCACTGCAGCTTTGTAGTGTAAGTTAAAATCTGGGATTGGATGCCTCCAATTTTGTGTTTCTTTTTCAAGATTATTTTGGCTATTTGGGGTCTTTCGTGGTTCTATACAAATACTAGGATTGATTGCTCTAATTCTGTAAAAAATGCTGTTGGTATTTTGTCAGAGATTGCCCTACATGTGTAGATTTCTATGGGTAGTATAGATATTTTCACACTTAGTTTTACAATCTACAAGCATGTAACGCTTTTCCATTTCTTTCTGTCTTCAATTTCTTTTATCAGTGTTTTATAGTTTTCAGAATACTGGTCTTTCACCTCTTTGGTTAGGTTTATTCCTAGCAATCTTACTGTTGGAGGTACAATTGTAAATATGACTGTTTTCTTAATCTTTCTTTCCAATGCTTCATTATTGGTATATAGAAATGCAAGATTTCTATACATTGATTTTGTTTCCTGCAACTATTGAATTCATTTATCAGTTCCAGCAGTTTTTTTGGTGGAATAAATGGATTTTTTATAGTATAGTTCTGTAAATGTACTTTCCTTATGATTTTCTTAGTAACACTTTTTATATATAATATATACACACATAAAATATGTCATATATAACATACAAAATATGTATTAGCCAACTGTTTGTTTTTTTTAAGAATTTATTTACTTATTTGACAGAGAGATAGAGAGTACAAGTAGGCAGAGCGAGAGGGAGAAGCAGGCTCTCCACTGAGCAGGGAGCCTGATGGGGGACTCGATCTGAGGACCCTGGGATCACGACCTGAGCAGAAGGCAGCGGCTTAACGGACTGAGCCCCCAGGCACCTGTCTTAGTCAACTGTTTAACAGTAAGACTTGCAGTCAACAATGAAATTAGTTAGGTAGTTAAGTACTGGTAGTTACGTTTTTGGAATCAAAAGTTAAATGTAGATTTTCACAACGCAGAGTACTAACCACTATACGATCACGGCGAGCTACTGGGGATTCTAAATGTAGATTTTCAAATGCATGGTGGGTCAGAATCCCTAACTACCACGCAATTCAAGGATCAACTGGATAGCCCTTTAAATCCCAGCTTTATGGATGTAATAAACACATTAAACACTACTGAGGGGAAAAAAACAGTCGATTTGAAAATAAAGTGGAAGAAATAATCCACAAATAATCAGAAGAGAGAAAGAGATGAAAAATATGAAATAGTAGTTAAAAGACGTTACAAATACATGGTCTAATGTAATTCTGAAAGAAGTTTAGGGAGAAGAGAAGAGAGAATATGAGGGACAGCCAATAAACCAGATAATGGTAATGAACCAGGAAATTTTCAAAATTGAAGTCCAAAGAGTGAACTAGCACACTAAAAGTCAAACAGGATAAATGAAAATAAATCATACTTAGACATATAATGGTAAACCTTGCTGATAATCAAATAAAACTGAAAAACCTTAAAAAAAATCTGGAGAAAACTACAGAAGAAAATACTATTAGATTCATAAAAGATATTCTCATCAATAGTAGCAGATACCAGAAGGGTAACTAGATATACTATCATTCTACAAGAAAAGCACAATGATGGCAGTATGAGAGAAAATTAAAAAGTTTATCAGTCCCAGAGAACTGATTAAAGAGTTGAACCCCAGAGCACCTGGGTGGCTCAGTCAGTTAAGCATCTGCCCTCAGTTCAGGGTCCTGGGATCAAGCCCCACGTTGGGCTCTCTCTTCAGCGGGAAGCCTGCTTTTGCCTGCCACTCTGCCTGCTTGTGCTCTCTGTCAATTCAATAAATGAAATCTTAAAAAAAAAAAAAAAGAGTTGAGCCCCAGGAGGGAAATGTGGGCAAAGAAATCAGTAGACATATAAGTACACAGGAAAAAGCATGAACTGTAAAATATTAGCAAAGATCATTATAATAATGACTAATTTATGAAGTCAGTTAAAAACAAGTTAGAAACAAAATACTAGCCAACAATATCATGGAAAATGAAAACTAGAGAAATTAGACTTAAAGCACTCTTAGAACTCTCAAATTACTTGAGAGGAGGTAGAAGACTTTCCACCTTAGCAGCCCAATCAAGCATGTTAAAAACTTCAAGGTAGGGGCGCCTGGGTGGCTCAGTGGGTTAAAGCCTCTGCCTTCGGCTCAGGTCATGATCCCAGGGTCCTGGGATCGAGCCCCACATCGGGCTCTCTGCTCTGCGGGGAGCCTGCTTCCCCCTCTCTCTCTGTCTGCCTCTCTGCCTACTTGTGATCTCTGTCTGTCAAATAAATAAATAAAATCTTTAAAACAAAACAAAACAAAACAAAATCTTCAAGGTAATTACTGAAACAGATGGCAGAAATTAATCCAAATATGTTAAGAAATCATGGTAGAAGGGGCTGGATTAAATTCAACCAATAAGGGGCACCTGGGTGGCTCAGTGGGTTAAAGCCTCTGCTTTCGGCTCAGGTCATGATCCCAGGTCTTGGGATTGAGCCCCACATCTGGCTCTCTGCTCAGCAGGGAGCCTGTTTCCTCCTCTCTCTCTGCCTATTTGTGATCTCTGTCTGTCAAATAAATAAATAAAATTTTTTTAAAAATAAAAAAAAATAAATTCACCCAATAAGAAATAAAGATATTTAATTGGAGTAATAAAACAATATCAAGCTATATGTTGTGTGAAGAAAATACTCAAAATAGAATGGGAGAAAGATAAAAAACAAGGAACTGAAAAAAAAAAAAGATATACCAAAAAAACTGCTAACAGAAAGAAAGCTGATAGATTTATTAATATCAGACAAAATATAGAAGGCAAAAATGACTTCTTGGGGGTCAAGATGATTATAACTTGAGGATGTAAGGCACAATTAACCAGGAGGTTATAGGAATCCTCAATCTATATAAATTTAACAACTGTAACTCAAAATAAAGCAAAAATGAGCAATTACAAGAAGACATGGAAATACATAATCATAGAAAGATTTTATTACTAATACCTTGGAAAAGAAAGCAAGGCTAGCCACAAATTAATAAGAAAATAAGAGGCATGAATACCTTATAAAAAACTGAATTCACATACATATACAAATATATAAAGCAGTATCTTTATCTATATCGATATCCATCCATATACCCAGCAAGTAAAAAACACTCACTCTTCAGAAACACTTGCAGGGCATTCACCAAACCTAACCACCTGACAAGCAAAAAGGAATTCTAAGCAAATACCAAAGAACTGTTATCATACGGCCCACACTCTTTGCCTACAAAGCAAAATGCGTAGATACATACATACATGCATACGTGCAGAAAGGAGACACTGTATTTGGGAAGCTGAAAAATACATTTATAAATAAATCATGGGTTAAAAAAAAACCTCTCAGTTATGATAAAAATTATGGAAAACTGAAATAAAATGTTCTCACAGAAAACTAAGTCCTTACATTTATTTTCAAATACAAAAACAAACTGAAAGTTAAAAAAAAAAAAGAATGACCCCAAAGAGAACATACAAATAAAAATAATAGTTACTAACAGAAATAAATTAAATTGAGAACAAAAAGGGGAAAAGATAAATTGAACCCAAAGACTAATAGAAGATAAACCTCTTGCCAGGCCGGCCAAGTAAAACAGGAGATAAGCACAGACAAATAATATTAGGAATGAAAAGGGAGACATAAATATACATACAGTACAGAAGAAAATTTAAAAATCCAAGATAATACTTCACACAACTTTATGTGAATAAATTTGAAAAATGAAATGAAAAAATACTTTAGAGATGAAAGATTACCAAAACTGCCTCAAGGAGAGATATAAAATCTAAAGACACTTAAATATTAATAAAACTGAATAAAAGAAAGATTTTAAATCTACCCCCAAAAATGTGCCAAGTGTAGATGGTTTTACAGTTGAGCTTCATCTAGCCTTTATGGAACTGACAATCCCATTTTATAGAAAATGTTCCAGACATTATAAAGAGAAGGAAATCACTCCAAATTCTTTTACAACACCACTATAACCTTTGTACAAAACCAAGCAAGAATAGTATGCCAGAACAAAAAACAAAAACAAAAACCAAATGGCCAATATCACTTATAGTCAGACTTAAAAATTCTAAAACATTAACATTAACTAAATCCAACAAAATATTAAAGATATAATACATCACAGCCAAGTAGAACATTAGAAAATCTCCTAATGCAATTAATCACATCAGGAAATTACCAAGAGCAAAATCATATAATCACCTCTATAGATACAAAAAATTATCAATAAAATCTAATACCAATTCATGGTTTTTATAAAAATTCAGGAAACTGAGAATTTTACTTTAAAGATTTATGTATTTGATAGAGACAGAGAGCGAGATGAGGAGGGGCAGAAGGAGACAAAAACTTCAGCAGACTCTGTACTCAACACAGAGCCTGTCAAGGGGCTCTATCTCACAACCCTGAGATCATGACTTGAGCCCAAACTGAGTCGGACGCTTAACCAACTGAGCCACCCAGAAGCCCCAGAAGATAATTTTTAGCCTACTAAAAACCTATGATAATATTTATTGGTAAAATATGAGGATGATTCCCTTTGAAGGCAGAAACAGGACAGGAAAACCTATTATTAGTATTTCAATGAATGTTCTATTAAAGGTGCTAAACAACACAATAAGGACAAATGAGGGATAAAGAAGAGAAAGAAACAAAATTCTTATTTTTAGATGATATGATCATCTAAGTACATGCAAGAAAAAACACCAATTATTAAAAGTAATAAGACTTCAGTAAGTCCATTAAATAGAAAAACATACACCAGCAACAACAAATCGGAAGATGAAAACTTGAAAATGACCCTATTTGCAATAACAAATGCTGTAAGGTACTTGAGAATAACAAAAGAGATTTAAAAAACTACATAGGGAAAAATCATGACACTTGGTTAAAAGATTTAAAAACATCTAAGTAGAAAGATATGACATATTCAAAGATGGGAAGATGATTTTTGGGGGGAAGACAATCTTTAAAGTATATTAATTCTCACAAGTAAACCTATTACTGTACTACAACTCTGATGGAAATATCTAGAGTTTTTGTTGATCTGGACGAAATGTGCCTAAAATCCACACGGAAGAGTAAAGGGCCAAAAATATCCAAGGCAATTTTAAAGAATATGAAAAAAAGATTTGTTTTACATGATACAGAGGCATATAAAGCTATTGTAATTGAAATACTGGGAGAATTTCTCAAGGACAGAAAAAGAGACCAGTGGAACAGAACACAAACTCAGACAAATAAGGGAACTTGATACATGGCAGAAAAACCTTTATAATTCCCTGGGGAGAAGACAGACTATTCACTACATGGTGCCATAACAACTAGTTGGCTACATGCTAAAAACTAAAATTAAATCTATGTATCACAGGGTCAAAAAAATAAATTTTAGAATAAAAACTAAGTGTCATTATTTTATACTTTGAGATTGTAATATAATAAAGAATATCTTTATGGCCTCAAACCAAGGAAGAGTTTCTTAAAACATAAACAGAACCAATTGTATATAAAAAGTGATAATTGTGACTTTACAAAAATATTTTAAAACATCCATACCAAAAGGCAATACGGAGCAATGTTAATCAACCAGCCACATACTAGAAAATATTTGTTATGCATATGATGGGCAAAAGATTTGTATCCAGACTAAACTTATAATGAAAATACACATACTTAAGTACCTGGAGTATACAAAGTATACTGTATTTGGAGTGTACAAGTATTTGGAGTATACAAAAATATATTTTATTTATTTATTTGACAGAGATCACAAGTAGGCAGAGAAGCAGGCAGAGAGAGAGGAGGAAGCAGGCTCCCTGCTGAGCAGAGAGCCCGATGTGGGGCTCGATCCCAGGACCCTGAGATCATGACCCGAGCGGAAGGCAGAGGCATTAACCCACTGAGCCACCCAGGCGCCCCCAAAAATATTTTAAAATACCCACTAAGCAATAAACAAAAGATGGCAAAATGGGCAAAGGAAGAAGCAATTTAAGAATGTGGCAGTCCTGAAAGGACAGAAACATGCAAAAAAATGTACTCAACCAAGAAAAGTGAGGGAGGGAAGAAGCAAAGACATTTCTAAGCAGTGTGTACAGTATGATTCCAATTATGGGAGGAAAAAGTACTCAACCTCTATAGAGTAGTCAGGAAAGAATGAATTAAGAACAAAATACCATTTCACACTCACTAGATTGCCCAAAACTAATATAAATGTATACACACACTTACTATGAGGACAGATATATGATAAAGCATGACAAATAGATATGATACATATAAAATTCAGTGCAGTAGCCACCTCTGGGGAAGAAGAAAGGGAAATATAATTAGAAAGAATTATGAAATGGCTTTCTACTGCATTTAACATTTTATTCTTTAAAAAATCTGAGGCTAATAACAAACCAACTTTTAGTTTATTAAATCTGGGTAGTGAGTGTAAGATGCTCTGAACTCCTCTTTATGTCTGAAATAGCTCATATTTTTAAAATAATATGAAGAAAACAAATTTATATACTCTTGGTTAGAAAAGGCTTTAGTGAGTGTCATTAAAAACAGAAACCATAAAATAATTAACAATTTTGTCTAAGTAGACATTTTTAATTTCCATATAGAAAAGTACCATAAGGGGCGCCTGGGTGGCTCAGTGGGTTAAAGCCTCTGCCTTCGGCTCAGGTCATGATCCCAGGGTCCTGGGATCGAGCCCCACATCGGGCTCTTTGCTCTGCATGGGGCCTGCTTCCTCCTCTCTCTCTGTCTGCCTCTCTGCCTACTTGTGATCTCTGTCTGTCAAATAAATAAATAAAATCTTAAAAAAAAAAAAAGTACCATAAATAAGGCTAAAAGAAAAATTACAAACTTGGAAAAGAGTATTTTTAACACAAAAAGGTTAATATCTAAAATGTAAAGACCTCTATTGTTTGAACATACACTGCTGCATAAGTTGTTCTACAAACTAATCCAATCAGCTTACAGCCCCATTGAAGGAATAGTTTCTGAGGTCCCTGAGTGAGGTTAGCTCTGATCCCAGGAAGGTTACTTCCCAAATGTTGTACTCCCTCCTGAAAACTAGCCAGCCTATAGTCTAGACTGTAGCTTTGCTAATTCCATCAATCTCCTCCTAGTTGCCTTCCACTACAACCTTCAATGTTCATGAGATTGTCCTGTTTGAACTTCTACACACTCTTGCAAATGAAGTCAGTTCCACTGGGAAGGGTTTGGGAGCTATCTCTCTCTTTTAAAAATTATTTTTATTGGGGTGCCTGGGTGGCTCAGTGGGTTAAAGCCTCTGCTTTCGGCTCAGGTCATGGTCCCAGGGTTCCGGTCCCGAGTCCCACATCGGGCTCTCTGCTCTGCAGGGGGCCTGCTTCCTCCTCTCTCTCTGCCTGCCTCTCTGCCTACTTGTGATCTCTGTCAAATAAATAAATAAAATCTTTAAAAAAAAATAAAAATAAATAAAATGTATTTTTTAAAAATTTATTTTTATTAACATATAATGTATTATTTGACCCAGGGGTACAGGTCTGTGAATCATCAGGCTTACACATTTCATAGCACTCACCATAGCACATACCCTCCCCAATGTCCATAACCTAACCAACCCCTCCCTACTCCCCACACCCCCAGCAACCTCTGTTTTTATGAGATTCTCTTATGGTTTGTCTCCCTCCTGTTCACATCTCTTGTTTCATTTTTTCCTTCCCTAACACCCCCACCCCGCCGCAACCTCCCGCCTGCCTCTCAAATTCCTCATATCAGAGAGATCATATGATAATTGTCTTTCTCTGATTGACTTATTTCACTCTGCATAATACCATCTAGTTCCATCCACGTTGTTGCAAATGGCAAGATTTCATTTCTTTTTTTTTTTAAGATTTTATTTATTTATTAGTTAGAGAGAGAGAGAGCGAGCGAGCACAGGCAGACAGAGAGGCAGGCAGAGACAGAGGGAGAAGCAGGCTCCCTGCCAAGCAAGGAGCCCGATGTGGGACTCGATCCCAGGACACTGGGCTCATGACCTGAGCCGAAGGCAGCCGCTTAACCAACTGAGCCACCCAGGCGTCCCAAGATTTCATTTTTTTTGATGGCTGATTTTGATGGCTCTTTTAACACCTGGCTTCTTCCCAGGCAAAATCAATGAACCAGGGCTTTGGAGCTAGAAGTGGTGACAATGACAAGCTTCAAGTAACACCCTTCTCTAGAAGTTGAGTGCTTAGTGAGTTGGGGGGACAACAGCCTGAGGTCTCCCCGGCTTGCTCATCCAAGCAGGGTACCATCACCTCATGAGCAAGGGTGAAGGGGATGGCAGTCCTACTGCTCTCTGTGCTTCACAACCATGTTAGAGCCTCAATTCCACAAGTGGGGATGGGAGGGGAAAATGCACTCTTCCACAGCTTAGCTTCAGCCAACAGAAAGCTCAGGACAAGATCAAGTTCTGTTCCTTCTAGGAAGAAAGGCCAACTGGGATCTGAGGGTAGAGTGAGTCGTGAGTTCTAAACCACAGCGGTTTAGAGTAGCCAAATAGGATGAATAGAGATGCTCTCTTTCAAACAATACAAATTCTCTACTTTCTTAGTGAATTTACATAGATTTACTTGAGTAAAGGTTTCTTTTTTTTTTTTTCCCCTGTCTGTCCTTAGGACCATTTCCAAAGACTTAAAGAAAAAAAATTTTAAGTAATTTTCACCAGTTTCATGGGGAGTGGGTCAGCAAACCTCCTACTGTATGATAGAAATTGATCTCTCCGGGGATGCCTGGGTGGCTCAGTGGGTTAAGCCGCTGCCTTCGGCTCGGGTCATGATCCCAGGGTCCTGGGATCGAGTCCCGCATCGGGCTCTCTGCTCGGCAGGGAGCCTGGTTCTCCCCTCCCCTCTCTGCCTGCCTCTCTGCCTACTTGTGTGATCTCTGTCAAATAAATAAATAAAATTAAAAAAAAAAGAAATCGATCTCTCCCACATAATTTAAATATTTTCTTTTTTAAAAAGATTTTATTTATTTATTTGACAGAGAGAGATCACAAGTAGGCAGAGAGGCAGGCAGAGAGAGGGAAGTAGGCTCCCCACTGAGCAAAGAGCCCAATGGGGGGCTCAATCCCAGGACCCTGGGATCATGACCTGAGCTGAAGGCAGAGGCTTTAACCCACTGAGCCACCCAGGTGCCTCAATTTATATATTTCAACAAGCAAGTATATTTTCTACAAAACAATCAACTCTTTTAAAAAATAAAAACAGGGACGCCTGGGTGGCTCAGTGGGTTAAGCCGCTACCTTCAGCTTAGGTCATGATCCCAGAGTCCTGGGATCGAGTCCTACATCGGGCTCCTTGCTTGGTGGGAGCCTGCTTCTCTCTCTGCCTTTGCCTGCCACTCTGCCTGCTTGTGTGCTCACGCTCTCTCTCTCTCTGACAAATAAATAAATAAAATCTTTAAAAAAAAAATAAAAAATAAAAACAGAAAAAAATGAAAAAAAGAGAAACTGAGGCCTGATAAATAAGTAGGAATGAAACAGATTTTTTAAAGGATTTTATTTATTTACTTGACACAGAGAGAGAACATAAGCAGAGGGAGCAGCAGGCAGGGGGAGAGGAAGAAGCAGACTCCCCGTAGGGCTTGATCCCAGGACCCTGGGATCATGACCTGAGCCGAAGGAAGACACTTAACCGACTGAGACACCCAGGCACCTCGGAATGAAATAATTTTTAAATCCCATGCTGGCTGCCTCTCTACCAGACTGTAGTTCCACTCTTTTCTCTCCTCAGAAAGCTTAATTTTCCTCTTTTCAATAACTTCAGCCCATCAACAAACACTTAATGAGGAATGTGGCAGACCTTAAGTACCCCTAACCTTTGGGAGCCTTTGGTGGAGTCTTCCTTAAATCCAGATGTTAATGGAATGCATACAGAACCAAGAAAGAAATGTCAAAGGCAATGGAATCATGGTGGCAACTACTGCATACAGCTAATGAAAAGAATATTAGAACCTAACTTTCAGTCCAGGCAACTAGGCTAAGAATACTCCTTTTTGCCAAGAGCCACTCCTAGTACTTTTCAGCAAATCTGTCTTTTTTCCAGCTGCTTTCATAACCCCACATTTCCATAGTTTCACTATGTTGCCAGAAAACATTGTTTTCTTAATCATCCTGCTTGAGATTCAGTAGGCTTCTTGAATTAGAATTCATGTCTTTTGGCAATTTTGGAGACATATCAACCAAACCTCTTTTAATATAGTCTCTCCCCCATTCCCTTTATCCTTCTGGAACTCTGAACTTTTTGTTCTACTCTTCTTATCTCTTAACCTCTTTTTCCCTTTTCCATTTCTGTCTCTCCATCCTGCATCTTAGGTGATTTCTTCAATTCTTTTTTTTTTTTAAAGATTTTATTTATTTATTTGACAGAGAGGTCACAAGTAGGCAGAGAGGCAGGCAGAAGGAGCGGGGGAAGCAGGCTCCCCGCTGAGCAGAGCCCGATACGGGCCTCGAACCCAGGACCCTGAAATCATGACTGGAGCCGAAGGCAGAGGCTTAACCCACTGAGCCACCCAGGCACCCGATTTCTTCAATTCTTTATTCCTTTGCTTAATCACTCCTCAGCTATGTCCGATCAGTTGTTTGCCTTAGCAATACTGAATTTTTAACTGCAATTATTTTATCTTCCACTTCTTTTCCAAATCTTCCTGGACACTGCCATTTTTGATAGTGTACTACTATTTACTTATACTTTATTTTTTTTTAAGATTTTATTTGACAGAAAGAGAGAGCACAAGCAGGGGGAGCAGCAGAGGGTGAGGAAGTCACAAGACTCTCGGATCATGACCTGAGCTGAAGGCAGACACTTAACTGACTGAGTCACCCAGGTGCCCGTCTTTACTCATACTTCTGATAAAATCTTTTATCTCTCTGAACATACTAAAATAACTATTTTATATTCTGTACCTTCAGAATTTTACTATCTATAGTTTCTCTGTTCTGATTACATTGCTTCTGTTGTCTTTCACAGATGATGTCTTATTTTTTGGACTGTTCTGTGATATTTTGATTATGAGCTCATCATCATTGGAGTTCTTTTCTTTGTGGAGATGCTTTCAGGCCCGGATTTAAGATTTGTTCCTCCAAAGAGGATTTATATATGGTTCAACTAGTAACCTGTAAATTCTGCCAACTTGGACATTCTTTAGTAACTTTTTCTTATGGGGTACCTGAGTGGCTCAGTCGGTTAAGCCTTTGGCTCGGGTCATGATCCAGAGTCCTGGGATCCAGTCCTGCATCAGGCTCCCTGCTGAGCAGAGAGCCTACTTCTCCCTCTCCCTCTGCCTGCTTGTGCTCTCTATCTGTGAAATGAATAAATTCTTTAAAAAAAACAAAAAAACTTTTTCTTACATAAAATTTCATATACACTCAAGTAGAGAGAGAACAGTATAATAATCTTCCCTAGACCCATAACTCTTTTATGATTTTTTTAATTTTTAAAATTAAACTTAATTTAAAATTTAAATTAATTTAAAATTAATTTAAAAACTTAATTTTTAAAATTAAGTCATCGGGGTGCCTGGGTGGCTCTGTTGGTTAGATGTCTGACATCGGTTCAGGTCATTATATCCCAGGGTTTTGGGATCGAGCTCCGCATCGGGCTCTCTGCTCATGGCAAGCCTGTTTCTTCCTCTCCCTCTGCCTGCTGCTCTCCCTGCTTCTCTCTGTCAAATAAATAAATAAAATATATTTTTAAAAAGGTTCTAAATGATGATATCCTAATTGCATCATTCTTCCTTTTTTAGCTAGAATTTCTCTATAAACTTCCCCTCATCAACTATTTGAGTATATTGAGGTTTAGTTCATATGGAAGGGTAGGATAAATGCTTCACTGTTTCTATTTATTTGGTACGCTTCGTTATTGGTTTCCTACCCGGTACTCTCTAAAAACTAATGAGATGGGTTTAACTTTTTTTTTTTAAGATTTTATTTATTTATTTGAGAGAGAGAGAGATAGATCACAAGAGAGAGAGATAGATCACAAGTAGGCAGAGAGACAGGCAGAGAGAGGGGGGGAGCAGGCTCCCCACTGAGCAGAGAGCCCAACTCAGGACCCAGAACCCTGAGATTATGACAAGAGCCGAAGGCAAAGTTTAACCCTGAGCCACCCAGGCGCCCCCTCTTTTTTTTTTTTTTAAGTATCATGATGAACTTGGGGATTTAAATATATTTGATTTGCTACAATTTATTGCAGTTGTTATATTTCTTGAAACTCAAAATATCCCATCTATAGTCAGTGGAAACTATTTCACAATGACTCCTGAGTCCTTCACACAAGATCCTACCAGCCTTTGAGAGCTTCCTTGCTTTCTATCATGATAAGATATTCACTATCATTTTGTACATGTCTTACTACAGACTTGACATCAGCAATTTCTCCAAAAAATCATGGTTCCTTTTAGTGGCAAATGCAATTTTAGACAGAAATGGTATTTAGAAAATACGATCTAGAGTAAGAGTTGCTCATTGGTATTGGGTTTATTTTTTTACCTAGATCCTTTCAGTGGACACATCTCCCCATGCCCACAAATATACTTTTAAGGAAAAAATTCATCGTGAGTTCTTACTAGTACTTCCAATTCAAAGTCAGGAGTAAGGGGGATTTTATACAATCTCTAATTTTACATTAGTATTTCCCCTCTGTCATGTTGAAAATCCTGCTTTTCAGAGAAACCAGCATAATTTTCATCTGCTTTATCCCACAATTCAGTCTCAGAATAACAACACCAACACTTCCATCAACAGTAAGATGTCTGAAGTTTTGCAGGCATTTTTGTCTTTAGGATATACCCAAATAGAGATGTATAAATTATTAGGTTGTAAAATCATACAAAATAGTTCTCCCTGTGGGCTTATGCCACCAATTCTATAGATAGATCCAAACATTTCATTTAGCTCTTGATTTTTACACTCTGAGTTTAAGACTATATAAAATAGAACATAATTAGAAAGTCCCTCTCCCTATAATATAACCTTCTATTCTTCATTTTTTAAAATATAAGCGTATCACAATCAATTGCAGTTATTCATACTTGACCTTTTTGGCATTTAATATATCCTAGAACATGTCACAGTAGAAATATTATACAGAAATATTCTTTGATCTTTTCTACGACCACGTAGTACTCCATGAAATACGTTATACAGTTCATTTGTCAGTTTCCTACTGATAGACATTCCCATCTTTTGCTATTACAAACAGTACTATGATGAATGACCTTCAACACACGTATCTTTTTATATATATATATTTTTAAAGATTTTATTTATTTATCTGACAGAGAGAGATCACAAATGGGCAGAGAGCAGGCAGAGAGGAAGGGAAGGAGGCTCCCTGCTGGGCAGAGAGCCTGATGCAGGGCTCGATCCCAGGACCTGGGATCATGACCCGAGCTGAAGGCAGAGGCCTTAAACCACTGAGCCACCCAGGTGCCCTCTTTTTATATTTTTACTAATGTATTCTCGAGGCAGAATTCTGGGAATAGAAGTATCATTTCAGGGGAAGAAAATATATACAATTTTGCTAGGTAGGTACTGTTCAGTTTCCTTCAGTAAGGACTGTACCATTTTGGTGGAATTCCACCAGCAATGCTTGAGAGCCTATTTCCTGACAACTTCAAAAAAAATGTATGCTATCAATTTTTGGATTTCTGCCAATCTGATAGGTGACAAACAGTATCTTGGTGTAGTTTTAATTGGTTGTTTTTTCTGCTTATGAGTGAGCATTTTTTCACGTGGCTAAGCCATTTACATTTTTTAAATTCTGTGAACTGTGTGTGTCTAGCTCATTTTCTATAGGGTTATTAATTACGTTTATTCTCTATTTTTAGGTGCTCTTTATAAATATCATGAGTATTAATGCTGTATCTATAAGTTGCAAAAATTTTTTCTAGTTCATTATTTATTGAGACCATTTTAGACTAAATTCATAGCTTGACTATTTTCAGGCCATAAAAGGAATAGGAGTTCCAGCCTAAATGAACTGTAGGGCTGGCTTAGGTGAAGAAATTTCTGGGGAATTTTTCTCCCTTCTCTTCAAAGCCAAATTGTCTTAGTATCTCCTTTTGAGTAGAAATTTTCATTTTTCTGATTCTTCTTTTCATGGACTGTAGGCTTTGTCTCCTGTCCCCCAGCTTAGAGAGCCATGAAACCAAATCTCTTGGCCACTAGGGAATGGCAGCATCCCCATGAGAGTTCTAAGTTTCACTTTTATGTATCTTTTGGGACTGTGTTTTCCACTCTATTTGTCTTTAGGACTTCTCTCATTTTCTTGCAGGGCCACCACACCACATAGACTATGATGCTATTAATTTCCCCCTTTGGTTATACAAAAGAGTGGCCCTAAAGTTTGTTAGATTAACTGAGTATTTAAGGAACGGTTGAAAAAAATTTTTTTTAAGATTTTGTTTATTTATTTGACAGAGAGAGACACAGCAAGAGAGGGAACACAAGCAGGGGGAGTGGGAGAGGGAGAAGCAGGCTTCCTGCCAAGCAGGGAACCCAATGCAGGGCCCGATCCCAGGACCCTGGGATCATGACCTGAGCCGAAGGCAGACGCTTAACAACTGAGCCACCCAGGCTCCCCAAAAGGTTGAAATATTCAATCTAGCATCTTCCAGTATTCTTTTTTTTTAAAAATATTTTATTTATTTACTTATCAGAGAGAGAGAGAGATCACAAGCAGGCAGAGAGAGATAGATAGGTGGAAACAGGCTCCCTGCTGAGCAGAGAGCCCAATGTGGGGCTACATCCCAGGACCCTGAGATCATGACCTGAGCCGAAGGCTGAGGCTTAATTAAGCCACTGAGCCACCCAGGTGCCCCATCTTCCAGTATTCTGAACCGAGAATGCTCCTTGGAAAATATAAACCACCACTTGCTAGATACAGAAGTTCCCCAGTTCTGTTTTGTTACTTATGACTTAAATTTTAATTATAAATATAATATAGATTCATTGGAACAAAAAATGTAACAAAACAGAAAAGAAAAGAAAAAGCTTCCCTGCTATTAGGGGCTTGATTCCTCCCACTGATTTTTGGTGGTTTCAGCTTTCATGTTGACCATTTAGTTTGTACCACGAAATGTTCTAAAACATACCCTCTATAAAGTTCTGTGGGTCCCACAGAATTGGGAACCAGTTTCCAATCTCAAGAAGCTTTCAGTTTTATTAGGGAAAAGGAAAAAACTGGCATACACAGAGAATTAGAGGTATTTAAGAATCAGTTTAGAAGTCCAGACAACCGGGTGCCTGGGTGGCTCAGTGGGTTAAAGCCTTTGCCTGCAGCTCAGGTCATGATCCCAGGGTCCTGGGATAGAGCCCTGCATCAGGCTCTCTGCTCAGCAGGGAGCCTGCTTTCTCCTCTCTCTCTTTCTGCCTCTCTGCCTACTTGTGATGGCTGTCAAATAAATAAATAAATAAATCTTTAAAAAAAAAAAAAAGAAGAAGAAGAAGTCCAGACAACAAACACTAATAAAGTTGAAAAGTTAGAACTTTGTGGGCTGGAGTTACACAAGGAACAAATTAAGAAGGAGGAGTCAGGGGCGCCTGGATGGCTCAGTGGATTTAGCCGCTGCCTTCGGCTTGGGTCATGATCTCAGGGTCCTGGGATCGAGCCCCGCGTCGGGCTCTCCGCTCTGCGGGGAGCCTGCTTCCTCCTCTCTCTCTGCCTGCCTCTCTGCCTACTTGTGATCTCTGTCTGTCAAATAAATAAATAAAATCTTAAAAAAAAGAAGGAGGAGTCAATAAATGAAAAAATTTGAAGGCAGCCACACAGAGGATGTGGAGGAGTCAGGGGCACATCACGGAGATAGATTTAAAAGAAATACTGAAAGGACACGTTCATTAAGCAAAATGGTGCCTCCCTCACCAGAATGAAGTCTTGGTTTCTGCAGTTGTCCAGGTGGCTGGTCAGGCTTAGAGCTCATTTTCCATTTGTCATTAATTGCCATTTGAGAAAAGGTATGAGACTTTGAATGCAGCTTTAAGAGCTATGGCTATCCAACTTCCCTGGGCCAATTTTGGCTAATATACTAATCAATTTATCAGATATAAAATGGTTTGAATACCTCCCTGTCACAGGAGGAGCGTGAACAGTTAGCACCTGGAGTCAAGAGGTCAGAATTAGTCCTAAGGGGTTAGATATGGAATTCTATCAAATGTTGGCATCTCCAATGCCGGACCTCATCCCAATCTTCAATTTTCTGGAACTTCAGCCACAGGTGGGGGGCACATATTTATTTCCACAACTTTAGATCTGAAAGGGTCAAGGAATGGTATCTGAATCATCCACTATTGCATCATCAATCATAATGGCACTCACCATTCCACCCCCATATGCTATCTGAAGAAACACTTGATTTCCTAGGCACGAGTTTACTCTTTTATTTCTTCATTCATTATTTCCTAGCTTTCAGTGCAAGGTTCTGTACTATATACTAGGGAGACAACAAGATGAAGATACAGAACTAATCCTATCCTTCTCATACAGTCTAAGGTTATCAACAATAAACCGGTAGGGGTACCTGGGTGGCTCAGTCGGTTAAGCGTCTGATCCCTGATTTCAGCTCAAGTCACGATCTTGAGGTTTTGAGATCAAGCCCTACATGAGGCTCATGTGGGGCTTGGAGCCTGCTTGAGATTCTTTTCTCCCTCTGCCTCTCCCCAACCTCCCAGAAAATTAAATAAATAAATAAAAATAAACAGGTAATTGAACAAAGGTGTAATTGGAAATTGAGATGAATGCTGTGAAGAAGCAAAGAAAATGTAAGAGGAATTTATGCCACAGTTTAGAAATTTTATTAATATGAATATGTTTAATTACAAGTAACAGAACAAAAACTACCAGTGATTTCTAAAAAACAAAGATGTTTATCTCTCACAACAGAAGTCTGGAAATAGCTGGCTCCTGAATCAGTATAGTGGCTAAACTATATCATAATGGACCTAGTCTCCCTTGTCTTCTCCCCTCTATTGTTTATGTTCCTCAGCATGTTGGCTTTTTGTCCTTGTGCTTCTCACCTCATGGGTCTAAGCCAGCTGCTGTGGCTCTAAGACAAATGCAGTTAAGGCATGAAGGAGTAGGCAGGGTCTCCTTACTATCTCTTTTTCTATAAGAAAGCTTTCCAAAATCCTTCTCAAGAAACATCTCTTTGGTCAGAACTGGGTCACATGTCCATCGCTAAATCAATCTATACTCACAAAGAATGAGATTACTGTTCTTGGTTCAGATTATTCATTTGCTAGCACTGGGAGAGGGAACCCCCTCCCTGAACATGTTGCTATCCTTACAATATCAAGGTTCCTTAAAACAGATTTTAAAAAAGGCAAATAGTTTTTAGTAGACACAATAGTGAAAATAAAAATCCAAAGATTCATTCACCAACTAAATATCTAAAATGGGACAAAGACGACTCAAATATCCCTCAAAAGTTTTAAGCCTGGGTAACTACGACAATCATACTGCCAAGAATAGATAAGAGAACGTGGGAGGGAAAACCTAGTTTGTTAGAGAGACAAAAATTAATTCCACTTTCTTCTCCTTGAGTTTGAGGTACAGTCAGACAGCCTGGTAGAAATGGACAATGCAACTTGAGGGGAAAAGCTGGACTTCAACATAGATATTGGAATCATCCACAATGAGGCAGGATTTGAAACACAGGAATAGACAGAACCACTGGGAGAGAAAAGGGAAAATGCCAGAAAAAAATCTTGGTGAACAGCTATAATTAGGAGACAGTAAGATGATGAAGTTGCCATAAAAGGTAAGGAAGACGGAATAATTAATTCCAGAGATACAAGAACCAAGGGACCATATGCACATGGGAGCCAAGGAGAAAAGTTTCTTCTTCTTTTTTTTATTTTTTTTTAAAGATTTATTTATTTATTTATTTGACAGACAGAGATCACAAGTAGGCAGAGAGGCAGGCAGAGAGAGGTGTTGGGGGAAGCAGGCTCCCTGCTGAGCAGAAAGCCTGATGCGGGGCTCGATTCCAGGACCCTGGGATCATGACCTGAGCTGAAGGCAGAGGCTTAACCCACTGAGCCACCCAGGCACCCCTCTTCTTCTTTTTTTAAAGCTTGTAAGTATTCTCTAGAAGTGGCGCTCAAACCTGTAACCCTAAGATCAAGAGTTTCATGCTGCACTGATTGAGCCAGTCAGGCACCCCAAGAAGTAAAGTTTTCAAAGGAATATACTGGTTGACATTGCTGACTGCTACACAGATGTTAATGATTCTAAAATACTCTTGAAAAATTCAAGGGACAGTAGGAACATAATGGTCATGTGCATTTACTTGAATCCCTTTTTGCCTACTCTTTTGAGGACATTGGAAGGCAGCTATGCTAACCACTATACCACCAACGCTCCACTCTTTTGAGGACATTGGATGAGAAAGAAAATATAGGTTGTCATGTTGGAGGCAATGTTAAGGTAGTGATGGGAAGGGGTCAGTGGGTAACTGGGAACATTGTGGACAAAGAGGAAGGAGCCTAGAGAGAGGGAAAAGGGTGAGGAGCACTAATGGAAGGGGAAAACAGGAAAACGTGCAGAGGCTAAAGGTCATGATAAGGCTAAAAACTAGATTCGACAGGAGAGATGAAAATATTAATATGGAGGTGGTCAGTGAACATGAGATGTTGACATAAATGCGTAATGAATTTCAAGATATCTAGCAGATAAGAGAAGTAAAAATAAAGGTCAATACAGGTGAGAGTGTTAATGCCCAGCAAACTCACAAAAGCCATCAAGAAGGAGAGCATTAAAACCTACTACGGACAACAGGAAATCTGGAAGTTGGAGGTCAACAGATGGAAATGGGAGTTGGTGAAAGGACATTGGCCCAATGGTTAAAAATGAACTGGTAAGGGGCACATGGGGGCCTCAGTCAGTTAAGTGCCTGATTTCGGCTCAGGTCATGATCCTGGGGTCCACAGATCAAGACCCACATCAGGCTCCCTGCTCAGTTCCTCTCTCTCTGCCTGTCATTCCCTCTGCTTGTGCTGTCTGTCAAATAAATAAATAAAATCTTTTTTAAAAAAAATGAATTGGTAAAACTTTAGTGGGAGGAGTATAACTGAGGAAACCAGAGAGCCAACAAAGCGTGGGATAAGGGGGTGCAGGGTCGGGAGTCGGGGAGACATTCATTTTATAAAGAGATGTAACTAACACAAAATCTGCTAATGAGGTTCCAAGGCAGATGCCAAGAAGAGAGGCTAGAACAGAATCCTATTCTGGGGATCCATCATAACAGAACATAACTGCAGGGTGACTGATGGCACATGTACATCCTTTTTCGCACCAGGCACAGGTCCATGACCCCTGCAAACTGTGGACAGTTCCGACAAAAGTACTGCATTCAGTGAGAACCTACAATCGCATTTAATTGCATAATAATGCATACATATGCAGATGAGAATGTGAGTTACCAAAGATGGATATAGAACATGAGAAATGATGGAGACAGGGTCATGAGAACAGCAAAAGCCAAGGCTCCCTGGGGCAAGCACACCAGTTTCTTGATAATTTAACTTGTAACTTGATAATTTAATAATTGTGACAGTTAAATGGTAAAGGCTATATATAGGGAGATAAGAGATAAAAATAGGCAGCTGGTAGTTTGGCTGAGAAGCCAAAGTACTCTTACTTTGAGAAATAAAACCAAAACCATATTACAGAAGGCTGAAGGGACTCTGAAATTCACAAGACCTTTGCAAGACTTCTCACACATAGAAGCACAAAGACTTTTCCAATACTCCAAGACTCCTGGTAGGTCAGACTGTAGATGGTACACACAGGTGCCCTCATGAGATATTATCAGGTCAGGGAAAGGCCAATGAAAATAAGTGACTTAAAGAAGAAAGGAGGGGGAATGAAGAGAGAGAAGGCAAGAGGGGGGACATGGAGGGTGGGGGGAAGGGGCAGTGAGATGGGGAAGCAGGGAAGGAAAGAAACCATGAAAAGATGAAGCTGTCAAAGGCATCAGACCCCATTCTCCCTATCTCTGCATATCTTTTTTTTTTTTTTAAGATTTTATTTATTTATTAGTTAGAGAGAGAGAGAGAGCACAGGCAGACAGAGAGGCAGGCAGAGGCAGAGGGAGAAGCAGGCTCCCTGCCGAGCAAGGAGCCCAAAGTGGGACTCGATCCCAGGACGCTGGGATCATGACCTGAGCTGAAGGCAGCTGCTTAACCAACTGAGCCACCCAGGCGTCCCTCCGCATGTCTTCTTATGCAAGAGCATGACCTGCCTTACACAAAGGCAACAAACAGCAGAAAATGAGTGTCTGTGACCCCTAAGTTAGTGTGAATAATATTTAAATAAGAGAACAGACTATTTCAGGTACCATGTTACATTCAGTGGCCACGCCAATTACATTTACGTCAACTCTTTCTTCTTGATCTCGGAATAATTGCTTCACGGTTAACACCAGGCAAGATATCTCTTTATCCACAGAATTGTGTGTGGAGGCTTTATTAAGCAATTAACCCAAGTAAGCAAGTAAACACCCTTATGATGCATCAAAATTAGCTCCAAGAGATATATGCAGTAGAACATAAGCAGAAAAGAAAATCAGGAAGATTAAGGTTCATATTGTAAAACATAAGAAGTAAAAATTGCCGTATAGTGAAAACTCATAGTAAAAAGAACACATGGTGAATACAACGATGTCATACCACTCATCACTGACAGGAGCTCTATAAGCTTTCTCATGGGACCTGTATGTTACTTCATATTCACTCAACCTTATCAAATATAGAGAATGGCTATCGCTGCTTTTAGTTAACAGATGAAAAGGTGAGGCTCAGTTAAATCACTTGTCCACGCATAAACAGCCAGTAAATAACAGACACTAGACTTGAACCTGGATTTTCTGACTCTTGGTGCAGTGGTCTGCCTGGTTTTCCCATATACTGAATAAGAAACATCTGGACTGAATGAGCAGTATTCCTACCCATTAGCAGAAAACTAGAAGGAATGCTATCTAAATAACACCCCCAAACCCTGGAACTCCATGGTTCCATCATGCTCACTATCCCTTGAATACCCTCTTGACAAAGAGCAACTTCATCCAATCACACACTGCGTGTGTGCATGCATGCATGTGCACACGCACACACTGTAGGCTGGGGACAGGTAGGGAGCTGCAAAACCAACACTAGGACATTAGGAGTCAATAATGAATATGAGACTAAAGCACCGAAGCTTGCTTCTCTGCATAGAAAGAGTTACCTTGCACCAACTTCCTCTTTGCATAAAACACTGACATTTTCATGTTTAAGGAGGCTGCTTTTGGCTTCCAAAAGCTCTGGCACCATACCATGCCGACACTGTAACTGCCCTCCAGTGGGCCATCAAAAGCCCAGTTAGAACATTTTGAATATAGCAATTCGCTTGTCACCAAAACACTAAGTTGCGATATTTTATATTTATCTCTATTTAAATTTTAGTGATGCCACATAAATGTTAACATGGTCTTATGCTAACACAATCACGGATAAGTCTTAATAATACCACATACTGGCACACCCCTGGGTGAGTTATGGCCTGCCAAGCAGGCCTAATGCATGCTTCTCAAGTCACTTGGTTAGTCTCCTTTAAATAAGATGTGATATCAAAATGTTACCGTTTCCCCCCAAGAAATGTGTTTCCAGAAGCAATGGCAAGGGACATGTAGGATAATTTGCTCATCTTGAAAATGGGAAGAAGGTACTTGGGATTAGAGGAAATAATTTCAAAAAGAGTCTGGGGAGAGAGGTTAATTATGTTTGATTTAGTTATTTCATGACTTGAGAAATAAAAAGTGAGCTTCCATAAGTCCTCAAGCCTCTGAAGCCATAAGGATAAGACCCTGGACTTCAGTCTAGGGCTGAAATCACAGCGACTTATTCTCCACCCTTCTAGTAGATGTACAGGCAAACATCTCCTTGGGCTTCCTGAAAGACTGTCTGGGTCTGGTATGTGAGCCCAAGGGAGGCAGAGTACCCCAGAAGCCACAGGCTACACTGTCAAGAACACAACCACCGGATAACCAGGGCTTGAAGATCCAAGCAGGTTAGTGATAAGGGGCACAAAGGCCTGCAGGGTACTCAGCCTCCCCATGGAAAGATTCTTCCAACCTTACCAGCTCTGACCCTTAATTTACTAAGGAAAAAACCCAGCAGCCTTTCACGGTGAGGAGACACCAGTCTGAGATTCTGATTAAGTAATAATAAGCACGGAGGAAAGACAAAAAATCTTCTCCAGACAAAGCCTACAATGGCAAAACTGTTTACAATAGCCTTTCTCCTGCAACATCTTAATCCCTGCACCCTAGCAGAGCAACCCCTCATAGCTACTACCCATGCCCTTGCACCAAGAATCAGAATCCTGACTGGTTCCTATTTTAGAAGCACAAATAGCCCTAAGAGCAGATTTTCAAAAATGAAAGGAACTATGGCTCCAATGGACCAACTACAGCTTGAAGACATCTTGACCTTTTTAGTATTATGATGTGGTGCCCAAACATCTTTCTTTATCCACTTTTAAGAGATGCTGTGTCCCCATTTCTCTTGCCTTATCACTCTTCTAGTATAAGCCGGACTAACTAAAATTTAAACAAATCCCAACCTAAAGAGTACAATAACCTGACTGCATGTTGATTGGTACCACACAATAAGGAGAAGGCATATATTCCCCCTACAAAGCCCTTCTGGGTCAGGTTCAATATTTATTCATCACTAGATGTAGCTTCTAGATACGTCTACTAGATGTGTATTGATTCCCCTCCACTCAACCAGCTATGGGTGGTCAAATTTTTTATTAGCTCTGAATGCAACAGAGAATGTGACCTAAAATTCATTATTATATGTCCATTAAGATGAGAGGGAACAGAGTCACACACGGTAACAACATGGTGAAAATGCTTATCTAACTTGGAGTAAGGCCAGAATCAAATTCTTAACCTAGTTTCATTAGGATTAAAATGAAATGTGGATAGGGATATGCAAGACTTCAAGTGTAACCTTTTTCCAGGCCAAACAGGCCAAAAGTAAAGCTAGACGTCACTTGAAGGGCCCTAACAATCCTGGCCAATGGAGATGTCCATCCGTGCTGCTCACCTGGAAAAGGCAGCTCCCAGCACAAATGCAGCATACTCCTTCACAAGGGGCTCTGTGCTATTCAGCCCATTGATCACCACTTGAAGGCCACCAAAGGAAAGCAGGTCCTGTGCATTATCCATCTGCAACAAAGGCATGGCTTAATATATACAGCCATCAAGCAAAGAAAACCCCTTCTTATTTATTGCCTTTCTTTTGGTGAGTATTCAAAAAAAAACCTAAAAAGTCAAGTAAAAAGTAATGGTGGCCATTCTGACCAACTAGAAAAGATCTGTAGTAACAAATTAAATTCTTAAATTTGAGACTTCCAAATTCATCTAACATGATTGATGAGCACCTGCATGGGAAATGGCCGAAATGGCACCTAGCTATTGCTTATTCCAAATGTGTCCTGGAAAAATTCTATGACCATCATGAATCACAAAGCTTGCTCCTAACAAGCTGCTAACACAAAGATCTGGCATCATCAGGACTTCTAAATGGTGTCATGCTTCCAGTTCATGTCCAGTCCTAGTGCAGGGAATGAAAGCAGCAAACACTTAAAAAAAAAAAAAAAAAAAAAAGAAGTCCTCTCTCTTCCTCACTACATACAGTCTAAAGCTGACTGACTCTGTGGACATTCATGATAAAATTTGAGAGAGAATTCTCTCTCTCAAAGGCGGTTCTCTTGGCCTGAGTTACTGGCTAGTGGCTATTATTGGAGAGTGCATAACATTCCCATAATCAAATAAAATTCTATCAAATGGCACTGGTCTAGGCTACCCTTTCAGGTCCAAAGCTCCAAGGACAGTCTAGAGTATTTCCCTTTTACTCTATATGGTATATCACGCCCCAGGCTTTCTTAGTTAGTAACCTGGAACAAGAAAACTCAACTTGTTCAGAAAGGTCACTGGATCCTATTTTCTCCATGTAGTACTACAGTCTCCCTTGGAAACAACTCTGTTGCTACAAAGACTGCTTCTTGCCCACAGTCTGATCCCACTCTACGAATCATCAGGAAAATGTAGAAAGCTAGCCCAACACTGTGACTGCTATCCACCTTTTCTTCCAGATGCCTCTGTTTCCTACCTGACTGGGCCCTTCCAAACTAGACAAAGACTCTAACAGAGAAATTGAGTTTGAAGAACTCTGACTCTGCCTGTTTCTGGATAGACCTAGACTGTTTTCATCACTTATAAGATCATTTTCACATATTCTGATATAATCTCCACAAGAACAGGGTCTTTTTCTGCCTGTCCATTGTTACAGGCCCAGTGATTAGAACAGTGCTGAGCATATACTTAGGTGCTCAATAATATACTTAGGTGAGTAAAAAAGGCAACCTGGGGTATCTGTGTCAACAAAATGGATGAGTCCTTGGTACCAGAAACCCGAAGAGATGGCCAATCCAGGGTCCTGAAGTTTGGAGTCTGCTCTGTTATCAGGGCCCCCAAGTCAGGGCTGGGATTTTTCCATCTCAATCTGTCCTTATGAAGAGTTATTACTGGA
Organism: Taxidea taxus jeffersonii; assembly: GCA_003697995.1. Classification (NCBI taxonomy): domain Eukaryota; kingdom Metazoa; phylum Chordata; class Mammalia; order Carnivora; family Mustelidae; genus Taxidea; species Taxidea taxus. Next base: position 70,106 of record RCUC01123395.1, read on the forward strand.
CCATAGGCCAGCCAAATAGGGAGACTCAGAGCTGTGTGTTTGGCTGAGGTAAGTACAATAATACCTCATGAGCCTTCCTTTCTCACAGTTTTAAAATCTAAGAACTCACTGCCTCTTTTTGATACACACACCACCACCCCCCCGCCAAGTTTTCTGGATAACAAAGCCATGGCTCAAAGTCCTGTCATGCAATGCCTGGGGTGGCTACTTGTCGAAGCTGGTAGGAGCTCCTAATGGAGTGACTGCCAGTCTGACAGTCCCAAAGCAACACAGAGTCACAGAGGTTCTGTTGCAGATGTAGTTTATCTTCATTACTACAAAGACAATTCAGGGGATTATAAATTCTAACATTTATATAAGCCCCTCAATCTTTTCAATATGTTTTCTCACTTGTTATTTCACTAAAGATGAGAAAGAAAAGAGTCATTCTGCTCACTGTACACACAGAAGATCAAGCTCCAAAATCTGGGCTCTGCTCAGTATCACACAGAAGTCACGATCAGGGCCCAGGTCTGCAGCTCCACATCTAGGTCTAGGGCCATGGTTTCCCCAGGCTGCCTTCAGGACAGGGTGAGACAGGTGGATAGAAACCAAGGTAGAGGGAGGGAGTGCATGAGGAAGGACACAGTAGGAAAGACACTGAGTAAAGGCAAACACAATGCCCTGTGGTATATTGGGCAGAGAGAAGCTGTACCTCATAAGTAACTCACAACCATTTTCTAAACACACACGTATGCTTTTTCACAAATCCTGTTCAATAATTCCAATATGGCAGGGGCATCTGAAGAGAGCAAGTTAAGCCTCACCAGAGAACTGGTTCTTGGTCTGACCTAGGACTGAGTTAGGTGATGTTGAAGAAACTGTTTACCCCACTTCATAATCCATGAAAGCAGAATAGGACATCACCCTAGAGGCAGCACTGCCAGATAACCAGCACACTTGCATGAAAAAAACATTTAACCAGCACACTTGCATGAAAAAAACATTTTCTCAGGGCCCCGCTGGTCTCCTGTATACTCATTCCCCTCTAGGTATAATCAGCTCTCTAGTCATTTGGCCTTTCATGCTCAGCTAAAGGAAGAGTCTGTAGAAACCTGATACCTAAAGATCCACCCAAGTATGTTAAATGAGAAAAAATAAAAGCTGCCAAGATCAGAGCAGGACTAAGTTGGCCAATAACCCCTAAGATCCTTAATCCTTTAAATATCTGTAACAGAAAAGCTGTTGGAATTCTTGTTTTTCACCCTGGAGAGAAACACAGGAAAGAGGAAAGAGAACTCAGGCCCACTTTCTCTCTAAGAGGATCATAGACCTGCTATTTGAGTCCTGAGAAAGAGTTATGAGCAAAGGAAGAAGATGAAGAGACCGCATCACAATTCCTGCAGATACAGTATATACTCATCCTCTCTCACCACAAAGGCTGGCAAAATACTAAAGAAAGAAAGAATGTCTCTTAGCCTAGTTTATAGAGAACAAGGACGCAGTCATGAGTGGGAGGATGTTGAAGATCTGTGTCTTGATGAGGATCTCAAACAAGCTTTTGATTATGATTACACAGTCTTCCTGGGCCACCATTGTCCCTAGTCTGAATTATGGCAATAGCTTTCTATCTGGTTTCTGTGCCCACACCCCCTGCCTCCAGTCTAATTCTTAACAAAGCAGGCAGAGGGATCCTTTAAAAGTAAGCCAGAGCATGTTGTTTTTCTGCTCAACAGCTTTTAATAACGTCCAATTTCATATTCGTTTCCATGGTCGACAAGGCAGACCATGATCTTCCCCCATTATCTGACTGAGCTTCATCTTTGTCCCTCTCTCATCTCCTGAGATGCTCCTTTCCAATACTGCCAATCCTAACCATGAACGACTTTTTATTTGCCCACAGTATTTATCAACTTTAAATACAACATCCATAATTTACTTATTAGTTATGTTTATTATCTATCTGTCTCCACTAGAAGCTAAGCTCCACAATTGTGTTCACAGATGTATTTTAAGTGCCTGAAACAGCTCTTGTGACTTAACAGGGATGCAATAAATTAATTTACTGAATAAACAAATGACTTCTCTTATTCCTTTTCCTTAGATCTACCTATGTCTTTTTGAGCTTCATTCAAATAATTCCAGTATCCTAGGAGAAACAGAGTGAACAAAAGGTTAAGAGCACTGGTTAGGGTCAGACAGACCCTACCAAATCCCAGCTCTACCATTCACTAACTGGGTGACCTTGGGCAGTATCAGGTGTGACCTGTGTCTTATTTGCCTCAGTGATAAAATGGAACTAGTAACAGCACCCACTCAGAAGGCAGCTGTGGAAGTCAATAAATTGGTTTGTACGAAACACTGGAGTAAGTGCCTTCTCCATAACAACACTCAATAAATATTAACTATTATAATTACAGCACAAGTGTGATCAGTCCTTTCCCTGCTTCAAAGTCTCCAATGGGTCTTAAAATCAAGGGTAAAATCATAAAGAGCACAATATTCCCAATTCCACCTCTCTGACTCTCTAACCTTCCCACTTTATCTATGCTACTGTATCCAGTATTTCCCAGGTCCTTAATCTCTCCAAGGGCTTCTCAACCTCAAAATCTTTGCACTTGCTGTTTCCTCTGCCTGTGGTACTCTGATTCAAAGGCTGGCAAGTGTCTTCCAAAGGGTCTGACAGTAATGATTCTGGCTGACAGAAATCATTCTGACTCTTCTGACAGAAGCCACAGGGTTTCTGTCACAATCCTTCAACTCCTTACTGTGCATAGAAACAGCTCAAAACAACAGAACAATACATAAAGAAATAGATGCGGCTGTGTCCCAGTAAAACTTTATCTATAAAAGCCTTCTTCAACACCTCTGACTAGGCTAAGTTCCCCTGTTACAAATTCCCACACTACTCTCTGGAGCCCTTATCACAATCTTAAGTTTAAATTTATTGTTAATTGTTTACTGCTCAATTGTTCGTGATTTCATTTTTCCCTCTTCCAGACTGTAAGCTACATAAAACAGGGACCATGGCTGTTTTGCCCCTGCTGTGTAACAGGTTGAAAAAATAATGGATGTAACACAGCAAATGAAAAAGAGGCTGGTCCTTTCTTCTAGAATGTATTTTACTACAGTAGCTATTGGCCTAGGTTAAAAATACTAGGTGCCCTGAGAGAGGAGTAAAGATGCTAGTGCTATTTTCTTAGGATTTAGGGCAGGGAGGTTTGCTGTTGAAGATGTTACTTAAAAGTCAGATTTATGGACAGAGAAATACGATACCTGGTGGACATAATATTCAAGATCAAAGAGTGCAGCAATCTTCTCTTCTAGGCTGGAGCTGGAACTGTTGAACTTGTTGATTAGCCGTACCATGATCTGCATGTCAGTCTCAATGACAACATTCAGCTCCTCAAAGTCCTTCTTCAGCTCCTCGATGGGGCGAAAGAGTCGTTTAACCTTGGCCTGTCTTGCCTAAGAAGAACATTGAAGCAAAGGGGTTAAGTAGATCAGCTGCGGACATCTCCCCGAGACAGTTGCTATCTACCATGGATGTCCATTCTCAAAGAACTGCTGCTCCTAAATTCAAAACCTCCTTCATCTGTGCTATCAAAAAATCCTCCCACAGGAATACCTTATTTTATTGAACTTCACTTTGCCACACTTATAGGTGTTAGGTTGTGGCAACCTGCATTTAGCTACTCTATCAGCATCATTTTTTTTCCAACAGCATTTGCTCACTCTGTGTCTCTGTGTCACACTTTGGTAATTCTTGCAATATTTTGAACATTTTCATTATTATATTTGTGTTTAAGGATTTTTTTTCATTTGTTGAGAGAGAGCACAGAAGGAGAGTGAGAGGGGAGAAGAGACTCCTGCTGAGCAGAGAGCCTGACATGGGACCCAATTGGGATCAGGACCTGAGCCGAAGGCAGAGGCTAACTGACTGAGCCACCCAAATGCCCCTCATTATTATATTTGTTTTGGTGATCTATGATCAGTGGTATTTGATATTACTATTGTAGTTGTTTTGGGGTGCCACAAACCACACCCATATAGGACACTGAACTTAACTGATAAATGTTTTGTGTATTCTGGCTGCTCATTGGTAGGCAATTCCCCCATTGCTCTCCTTCTCCTTGGGCCTGGTCTATTTCCTAAGACACAGTGATTTTGAAATTAGGCCAGTTAATAACCCCACAATGGCCTCTTAAGTATTCAAGTGAAAGAAGAGTCTCATGTCTCATTTTAAATCAAAAGCTAAGAAATGACTAGTCTTAGTGAGGATGGCATGTCAAAAGCTGAGATAACCAAAAGACAGGCCTCTTGTGCCAAACAGTTAGCCAAGTTGTGAGTGCAAAGTTTCTGATAGAAACTGAAACGCTATTCCAGTGGACACACAAATTGTAAAAAAGCAATACAGTTGTATTGCTGACATGGAGAAAGTTTTAGTGGTCTGGAGAGAAGATCAAACCAGCCACAACATCTCCTTAAACCAAAATCTAATCCAGAGCAAGGTCTTAAAAATCTTGTTAATTCTATGAAAGCTGAAAGAGGTGAGGAGCTTGCAGAAGAAAGTTTGAAACTAGCAGAGGTTGGTTCATGAGGTTTCAGAAAACAAGCCATCTCCATAACAGAAAAGTGCTAGGTGAAGCAGCAAGTGCTGATACAGAAGATGCAGAAAGTTATCTGGAAGATCTAATCCATGAAGGTGGCTAGACTCAGCAATAGGTTTTCAATGAAGACAAAGTACCCTTCTATTGGAGGAAGATGCCATCTAGGACCTGCGTAGCTAGAGAGGAGAAGTCAATGCCCGGCTTCAAAGCACAGGCTGATTTTCTTGTTAGGAGCTAATGCAACTGCTGACTTTAGGTTGAAATCAATGTTTATTTACTACTCCAAAACTCCTAGGGCCCATAAGAATTAAGCTAAATCTACTTGGCCTGTCCTCTATAAATGGAATAACAAAGCCTGGATGACAGCTTGTCTATTTACAACATGGTTTACTGAATATGTTAAGACCAACATTGAGACCCGGCAGAAAAAAACCTCCTTTCAAAATAACCCAAGAGCTCTGAGGGAAATGTAAGATGAGATTAATCTTGTTTTCATGATTGCTAACGTAACATATATTCTGCAGCCCATGGATCAAGGATTCATTTCGACTTTCAAGTCTTAATTATAAAAATAAGAAAACGTATTTTATAAGGCTACAGTTGCCATAGATAGCGTTTCCTTTAATGGATTTGGGCGAAGTAAACTGAAAACCTGTTGGAAAGTATTCCCCATTCTAGATCCCATTAAGAATATAACAGGAAGAAGTCAAACTATCAACAGAAACAGGAGTTTAGAAGAAGTTGATTGTAGCACTTATGGATGACTGCGACAAGTTCAAGTCTTCAGTGGGGGAAATAAGTGCAGACGTGGTAGAAATATCAAGAGAATTAGAAGTGGAGCCTGAGGATGTGACTGAACTGTTGCAACATGATAAAACTTTAATGAATGAAAAGTTGCTTTTTATGGATGAGCAAAGAAAGTAGTTTCCTGAAATGGAATCTACTCCTGTTGAACATGCTGTGAAGACTGCTGAAATGACAACAAAGGATTTAAAATACTACAGAAACTCAGTTGATAAAGCAGTCAATGGGTTTGAGAGAGCTGACTTCCATTTTGAGAGAAGTTCTACGGTGCGATAATGTTATCAAACTGCATCACATGGTTCAGAGAAACTGTTCAGGAAATTGTTCAATGTGGCAAACATCACTGCTGTCTTATTTTAAGAAATCACCACAGCTACCCTAATGTTCAGCGACCACCATCCTCATCAGTCAAGCAGCCATCAGCACTGAGGCAAGACCCTCCACAAGCAAAAGGATTACAACTGGGATGCCTGGGTGGCTCAGTTGGTTAAGCAGCTGCCTTCGGCTCAGGTCATGATCCCGGCGTTCTGGGATCGAGTCCCACATCGGGCTCCTTGCTTGGCAGGGAGCCTGCTTCTCCCTCTGCCTCTGCATGCTACTCTGCCTGTGCTCTCTCTCTCTCTCTCTCTCTAACAAATAAATAAATAAAATCTTTAAAAAAAAAAAAGGATTACAACTCACTATAAGCTCAAGGTGTTTAGCATTTTTTAGCAATAAAGTACTTTTAAAAAATTAACATATAATGTATTGTTTCAGGGGTACAGGTCTGCTGTGAATCACCAGTCTTACACAATTCACAGCACTCACCATAGCACATACTCTCCCCAATGTCCATCACCCAGCCACCCTGTCCTTCCCCATCCAACCCCCCAGTAGCCCTCAGTTTGTTTCCTAAGATTAAGAGTCTCCTATGGTGTGTCTCCCTCCCTTGTCCCATCTTGTTTCATATTTCCCTCCCTTCCCCCCACGAACCCCCACCCTGCCTCTCAAATTCCCTGTATCAGAGAGATCATATGATAATTATCTTTCTCTGACTGACTTAGCAATAAAGTATTTTTTGAATTAAGGCATGCATATTGTTTTTTAGACATAATGCTATTGTACATTTAGTAGACTGTGGTACAGAGTAACCATAACTCCTCTTACATGCACTGAAACCAAAAAATTAATCTGACTTGATTTATTACAGTGGATTAGAACCAAACCCACACTGTCTTCAAGGCATACCCGTACCTTCTAAGATGCCCACAGAAGAGAGCCCTCAGAGTCTATCCATATAGACCTCTGCCCCAAAAACACATTCAAGATTTTCCAAGGTTCACATATTCTAGTCTGACTTCTAATATTCAAAAAGAATGGAAAGTCTTCTTGCTGCCATCACTGGGGTCAGGGGAAGCAATGCAAGCTCACCTTCAACCCCTAACCTCAGTTGAAAAAGCTGAGGGCTAGGGTAGAGTAATCGGCACCTTGGTTCTGGATCTTCAACAATCATTTAATATCTTTGCTCCACCCTGCCCAATCCAGCAACATTTTAGGGAAACCCGGATGTAGGAACTGTGGGTAAAGAGCTATCAGAGTGGGAGCAATTTGCTGATGAAAATTAAATCACTGTCATTACTGTCGATCTAACTACAGGTGTACAATTTGTTCAACTGTTTGAAGTGGCTAAATTACTGTATGTACTATACTCAAGTCTCAATTTTCTCTCAATCCTTCCCCACCCCACACACATACAAAAATTTAAAAAATGAAGTTATGCTGGAGGTGAATAAAGGACTTTAATTAGATATTTTATATATGTGACACTTCCATTTTCTTCCCAATTTTAGAGGACAGTGCTTATAAATAGAGTCCAGAAGATCACAGTGGTTTATGTCTCTATCTTCCCAGAAAAATTAAAAGGCACGAATATTTATAAAAAGTAGAATGATGAGCAGCTGTCAGCTCCAAACTGCTCATCTATTACCTATGGATTTTCTCCCCAGTTACAAGTACTGAAATGAATCAGCCTTTCTTAAAAAAGACCAAGCTCTTAGCAAAGTAATCACATCTATGGGATGTCACATCCTGCTTCTTCAGGCTAAACCAACAGTGAAATGCTCCCGCTACATCCAGCTAAAGGACCCTGGATGGCCGCCAACGGCAGGGCAAAAAGGTCTGGGGAAGTTGAGTCACTGCCTAGCAATGTGGGATGACAGGCAAGTGAGCACCTCCACCTCACGGAAGTGATGTATACGTGGCCATTAGGAAGAGGGCCTCTTGTAAGAAAAAAAAAAAATCACAAAACCCTTTTATTTTGCAATAATTATAAACTCTCAGAAAGTTACAAAAATAATACAGCGAGTACCATGTACCCTTGGTTCAGCTTTCCCCAATGGCAGCATCTTACATAACAGTGCACTAACAAAACCAAGAAAATGACAAAGGTATAATACTGTTAACCAGACTATAAGCCTTACTCAGATTTTATCAGCTTTTACATGTGCACATTTGCACGTATATGTGTGTATATTATTCTGTACAATTTTATCCAATATATATATATTCATGCATCCGCCAGAACAATCAGGCTACCAAACTACTCCACCACCAAACAACTCCACTGTGCTACTCCCCTCTAGCTAGAGCTACACGTCACCCTCCCACCCAACCCTATGCCCCGGCAATCACTACTTTGTTCTCCATCTCTCTAATTCTGGCATTTAGACAATATTATAAAGATGGAATCACAAAGTCTGTAATCTTTGGAGATGGTATTTTTATATGAACAAAATGCATTTGAGATCTATCCAAGTTACGATACACATCAACGGTTCATTTATTTTTAATGCTGAGTAGTACTGCATTATACAGATGTATAGCTTGCTTAACCATTCACCTGTTGAATATTTGAGTTGTTTCCAGGTGTTGACTATTATGAACACATAAGTATTTGTATAAGGGTTTTTATATAATAAATTCAAGTTCTTATTTCTTTGGGATAAATGCCCACAAGTATGACTGCTGGGTCATACGATACACATGTTTGGTTTTATAAGAAACCGCCTATTTTCCAAAGTGACTTACATTTTACATACTCACCAAAATATATGAAACACCTAATTTCTCCATATCCTCACAGTATTTAGCATTATCACCACTTTTGTTTTAGGTATTTTAACAGATGCATAGTGATAGTTCATTGTGGACTTAATTTGCATTTCTCCAAAGGCTAAAGACATTAAACATGCTTACCTGCCATTCACAAACCATCTTCAGTGAATTATCCATTTGTTAATTTCCTTTCCCTGTTCTCTAAATATGTTGTCAGTTTTTACTCTTGAGCTTTCAGAGTTCTTTATATTCTAGATACAAGTCTTTAATCAGATACAGTTTTTGCTTTGCACAGATCTTATATGCACTAAGTTCAAATATTATAGTTTCAATAACACCATACTCCCAACACTACACAAATTTCAGTTACCACAAATTTCATTTAACTGTAATTGCATGAAGTACAAACTCTGTTGCTGGCTCTTCAGTCCACAACTCACTACATGTAACATAAATGCTCATGATGATAAGTGGCTGATCATACCACTTCTTTCTAACTCTGACAGGCCACTGCAAATGACTCAGTTCATACACAGAGGTATAGTGTAGTTGTAGTTGTGTAGTTGTAGGACTTCCTCATCCTCCAATGACAAACCCACATAACATTTCATAAAAATGGGTATGCAAAAGAAAGAAGTGTCCAAGAAAGGAGAAAGTGCAACAAAGAAACTAAAAGTGGTAACTCTGAAAGTGAAACTCATATGGAATGTATATGGAGCTACAGAGGAGGCCACAATTTTTGCTTCAACTATCAGTCTTTTTCTTTTTCATTTTTTAAGATTTTATGTATTTTTTTTTTTTTTTTTTTGAGAGAGAGAGGGAGAGACAGTAACAGAGGGAACACAAGTAAGAGGAGTGGGAGAGGGGAAGAACAGGCTTCCCATGGAGCAGGGAGCCCGATGCAGGGCTTGATCCCAGGACCCTGGGATCATGACCTGAGCCAAAGGCAGACTTAATGACTGCCACCCAGGCACCCCCAAACATTATTTTTCAAACGTAAGAGAATGACAGTCTATTCTTTCCCCCCCTTATTTTCATTCATTTTATTGTTCTTTTCTTCTTCCTGATGATTCCAAGTTTTGTTCTACTGTTATTTCATTTTTATTTGGAGAATATTCTTTAGTCTTTCTTCTAGGTACATCTTCTAGTGACAAATTTTTTCAATATTCTTTTGTGTAAGAATGTCTTGATTTCGGGGCACCTGGGTGGCTCAGTGGGTTAACCCTCTGCTTTCAGCTCAGATCATGATCTCAGGGTCCTGGGATAGAGCCCCACATCGGGCTCTCTGCTCGGCAGGGAGCCTGTCTCCCCCTTTCTTTCTGCCTGCCTCTCTGCCTATTTGTGATCTATCTGTCAAATAAATAAATAAAATCTTAAGAAAAAAAATGTCTTGATTTCACTTTCACTCATGAAGGATATTTTCATTGGCTATAGAATTCTGAGTGAACAGTTTTTTCAGGACTTGAAAATATTGTGCTACATACTCTGGTCTTGGTAGTTTCAAATGAAAAATGCAGTCAATCGTTGCACTGTAAACTTTTTTTTTTTCTGATTAGCTGTTTTCAATATTTTTTCTGTATTTAATTTTCAGGAGGTTGACTGTGAAGAGTCATGGTGTTGATTTCTCTGAGTTTATCCTACTGAAAATTCAGCTTCATCAATCTGTTTATGCTCTTCATCATATTTGGGGATTTTTCCATCTTTATCTCTTAGTTTATTTTTTCATTATTTTTCAGTACTCTCTCCTTTCCTAAGACTCCAATGACAGAAATGTTAGATCTTTCCTTATAATCACACAGGTCCCTAAGTCTCTGTTCATTTTTTTTCCTATTTTTAATCATTTCTGTCTTCAAGTTTATTGGTTCTTCTCTTTCCTATTCTGCTACTGAGCCCAAGTCAGTGATTTTTTTAACATTTTCAGTTGCATTTTTTCAGTTCTAAAAATTTCATTTGGTTCTTTTTTCTATCATCTGCTTCTTCCTAAGGCTGTCATTTGTTTCAAGAGTGTTCATAATCATTTGTTGAATGATTTTTGTAACTGCTTTAAAATCCTTTTTAGGAAATTCAAACTTCTGTGTCATCTCATTGTTGCCATCTACTAACTGTCTTTCCTAGTTCAAGGTTTTTTTTGTTTGTTTGTTTGTTTTTTGTATTCTGGACATTTTGGGTATCAGTTTTAAGATTTCTCTAACTTACTGAATCTTCTTTTCAAGCAAGCAGTTAAAATGTTTACATTTGGGGCACCCGGGTGGCTCAGTCAGTTAAGCAGCTGCCTTTGGCTCAGGTCATGATCCCAGAGTCCTGGGATTGAGCCCCACATCGGGCTCCCTGCTCAGCGGGAAACCTGCTTTTCCCTCTCCACTCTCCATGCTGTGTTCTCTCTCTTGGTGTGTCCTTGTCAAATAAATAAATAAAACCTTTAAAAATTTTTTTGTTTTAAATGTTTACATTTAATACGCTGGTTCTGTCCTTCTTATATGGCTGTGACTCTAAGACAATTTAGTTTCCAGACCCTATGCAGCGTTATTTTGGTCTGTTTCCTTTATAACCTGCCAAAAGCACATCTAGAAACCTGGCAGTATTCCACACTGTGTTTCAGTTATCAAATCTTCTGGTCTGTTAATTCTGGTCAGTTTCTCACGTGGGTCACCAGAAAATATGCCAAACACTTCATTTGTGAAATCCCTTTCTCCAGCTCCCTGTCTCCAAAATCCTACTTAGGAGGAAGAACATCACCTGCCACCACTGGACACTCTACATTGGGACAGAAATCCTTCCTTGGCCTCTTTACCACCCTGTTGGGGGAACTGAAACACTGCTTCACTGATGCTGGTATGAGGGAGGAAGTTCAGGCTTCTCACTTACCCTCACTGACAACGTCCCAGAGTGGGGAGCAAAATGATGCCTCACACTATCTCAGTGCCAAGTAGAAGGTCAGACTATAGATTCTCCATTCACCACCACCCATTGCCCCCCAACTCCCACCAACACACACAATGGCAACACCTCTGCTCCAAGTGAAAAATCACCTTGGTAGTATAATGCAGGGGAAGACATTCAAATATCCTACTTGGCCTCTACCGACACCTCCCCAACAGGTGAAGCAGCCTGCTACCCCCATGTAGAGGGTGGAAAACCAGGCTCCGCACTTGGTGTCTACTGGTACCATACCAGCAGAGGAAACAGAACAGTCTCCTACCATTGGGCAGAGGGTAGAAATTCCAGCTCTCTCTTCAAGGCTCACTGATGCCACCTTGGTCAAGGTAGCAGAATACTGCATCACATCCTATCATTGCCATACATAGGGGGTAGAAGTTCAGCCTAGCCACTTGGCTTTTGGTGACACCACTTTGATGCAGGAATGAGAGTGCAGCCTGCTACCACCAAGTGGGAGGTGGAAATCTAAGTTTCCCATTCAACTTCTATTGGTACAAATGTGGGGTGGGAGATTTCCATCATCTCTGGCTAAACTAGGACAGATATTGCCAAAAAGAAATAGCAATGAGCCCCTGATCCACATTTCTACCATTCATCAGTCAATGGACATCTGGCCTCTTTCCAATAATTTGGCTATTGTTAATAACACTGCTTAAACATGGGGGGGGG
>RCUC01123399.1:0-76358 GCA_003697995.1 Taxidea taxus jeffersonii
GGAGAAAGGGGAACCCTCCTACACTGTTGGTGGGAATGCAAGCTGGTGCAACCACTCTGGAAAACAGCATGGAGGTTCCTCAAAAAATTGAAAATAGAGCTACCTTATGACCCAGCAATTGCACTACTGGGTATCTATCCTAAAGATACAAACGTAGTGATCCAAAGGGGCACATGTACCCGAATGTTTATAGCAGCAATGTCCACAATAGCCAAGTTATGGAAAGAACCTAGATGTCCATCAACAGATGAATGGATAAAGAAGATGTGATATATATATACGATGGAATACTATGCAGCCATCAAAAGAAATGAAATCTTACCATTTGCGACGACATGGATGGAACTAGAGGGTATTATGCTTACCGAAATAAGTCAAATGGAGAAAGACAACTATCACATGATCTCCCTGATATGAGGAAGTGGAGATGCAACGGGGGTGGGAGTTAAGGTGGTAGGAAAAGTAAAAATGAAAGAAGATGGGATCGGGAGGGAGAAAAACCAAAAGAGACTCTTAATGTCATAAAACAAACTGAGGGGGGTGGGGGGAAGAGGGGTTGGGTGAGGGTGGTGGGGTTACATCATATGTTTAAATAAAGCTTAAATAAAGTAAAAAAAAAAAAAAGAAATCTTGCCATCTGCAACAACGTGGATGCAACTAGATGGTATTATGCTAAGTGAAATAAATCAGAAAGGCAATTATCATATGATCTCACTGATATACGGAATTTGAGAGATAAGGCAGAGGACCATAGGGAAAGAGAGGGGAAAAAAAATGAAACAGGACAAAACCAGAGAGGGAGACAAACCATAATCTCAGGAAACAGACTGAGGGATGGGAGTAGACGTGGGTGGGAGGGATGCGGTGGGTCAGTTTTGGACACCTGGGAGGTTATGTGCTATGGTGAGCACTGTAAATTGTGTAAGACTGATAACTCATAGACCTGTCCCCTGAAACAAGTAACACATTATATGTTAGTAAAAAAAATAAAATACCTGTCTTTGACTTGGCAATTCTATACCTAGAAATGATTACTGATGTGTACAGATTTACTTAAAAGGAATTATGTGAGAGAAAGTTAAGACGATACATATATATTCAACAAGAATGAACTGGTTAAATATTTCAATATGATAGAACACTGTTCATCAATTAAAAACAAGGAAAGCAAATATTTAAGGATCTGGAACTATTTATAATATATTGTTAAATTTAAAACAGGTTACAAAATATAATTGTTTTTTCAAAATGTGCAAGTGTATATATAAAAACATGCTTTTTTTCTTTTGGATTGAGATAATCTATAACAAAACAATAAAAGATGTTATCTCTACGGAGTGGATACTGCTGGTGATAATTTTTCTTCTTTGTGCTTTCCTCTATTTTCAACTTACTCTACGAGGAGCACATATTATTTAAAATACTCACAGACTCCTTATTTTAGTATTTTATATAAATAATTTACTTATATATAGGTTTAAGATGGGGGTAGCATTAAAAAGTATATGGTCAACAGTCCCTCTACTCCCTGCAATAGGCCATGCCCCAAATACCCAATTTCTATCACCACATGTATCCTCCAAGAAGATGTTACCATTTCTGACTCCTTTCAGAGTTTCTTCAAACAGGGAAGGAGGAAAAAAAACCTAGGGAACATTAACAATGGACTGAACATCAACAGGCTAACTATAAATTTTGACAGAATAAACTTTGAGGAATATAAAGAAGGAAACAATGTAAGATCACATGTTATTTCAAGAACAATCTATATTCTTTCTTAGATGGTTATAACTTAAGTTTCTTCCTACTTAAGAACATATAAGGGCTAGTCTCAAAAATACACCTTTGGGGCGCCTGGATGGCTCAGTGGGTTAAAGCCTCTGCCTTCGGTGGTGATCCCAGGGTGCTGGGATAGAGCCCCGCATCAGGCTCTCTGCTCAGCAGGGAGCCTGCTTCCCTCTCTCTGCCTAATTGTGATCTCTGTCTGTCAAATAAATAAAAATCTTTTTAAAAAAAATTTTAACTAAAAAAATATACCTTTAATCTTTAATTTGTACCCTACTATTCTAAGAAGTACATTAAACATAAAATCATCCCAGTGACATAAAGGATCAGAGTTTTCTTCCAAGCAGGCATTTTAGTCTCTTCTTTACCAGCATATAATAAGAGCTTTAACATCTGCACTCCCTTAAGATGACCCAAACTCAGATAATGCATCAAGCACATTTTAAAGTGAAACTTAGGAGCTGGGGAGTTCTGGGTGACGTTCTTCTGGGGAAGGTCTGAGTTCATGTTTGCATATTCTCAAGTCTGTTTTCTTTCATCTCCTCCACATTCCAAGCCCAGGAACTGGAAAATTCAGAACTCAGAGACAGGCACTGATAGGATTTTCATCAATCAGGGTCTTTAGGAGTTGAATTTATATTACATTAGAAGATAAAGGTGAGAGCATGCAGATATAGATTCTTGCCATGCCTAGGGTAAAACTAATACAGTCCTCTTTCCCCATTATACCTTAAAAAGGAAACAAACTCCCTTCTAATTTCCTGATTTTAAAGTCTGGTTGATAAACTTAGCCATCAAAGGATGTGGGAAGCCATCCTATTGAGCTGGGCATGAAAGAAGAATTATTACCTGCATGTGTCTGAAATTATAAATAGTATGTAATCAAACACAACAGACATAACTAAATCAAATGAAGAATCACCTAGGGAGCTTCCAAAACACTGACATGCACACACACCCTCATCCCCGTCCCTAAGCCCCTCTGTAAACAGCTCCTCAAATAAATGATTCCTGATTTCTAACCACCTACACAGCTCTACTAAAGAAATGCCCTACTACTTTTGCTCAAAGAGCAAAGACTTTAAAACAGAGAAATGTTAGCCACCTTTCAAAGCAACTACATCTGCAAAAAATATTTCTGCTTTGAAGAGTTTTATGAAACTCTTCAAAGCATATATTTATGCTTTTGAAGAGGTTTATGCTCTGAATTAGGATTGTTTTAAAGAAAATTTTAAACAATTAACAAAACGTTAAAAAAATCTACGCAATAAAAATGGATAACCAATACAGTGCACTGCTGTAATCTAACTGAAAACACTTCAATTTAGTCTAAATTCATTATAAATTCTTCCTGGGTGATTACTTTCTTGGTGTTAACAGTCTGTGTTAGAAGACATTTCAAAAGAAGAGTTAGATAAGCCATTAAAATATATTTCCCACTGTGCCTTTCTTCATATTATTAATATGTCCTCTTAAAATTCTTAAAAGTCAAATTCATAATGGAAATGTAGGTAAGTAAGGCAGGTTTTATATTCACTCTCCAGAGACAGAGCATGTAATCTATTTTGGAAATATACTTTTTTTTTTTTTTTTGGAAATATACTTTTTACAGTTCCTCCTTATTTAACAAATATATGTGTGCCTGTGTGTTACAATATGGACATATATTTAACATACACTATTTATTTCTATATATTTTTCACTCCCCACTATTTTATTGAATCCTATTGTTTGTGTTAGGGTCTTAGTTAATGTACAATCCAATCACCTGCCAACAATGATAATTTTACCCTCTCCTTTCCAGCCTATATAATAAAACTTCTGTAACTGCATTTGCTGGCACTTCTATTATGAAATTTAATAGCACTGGTAATAATAGGCAAATTATCATCTTGTCTTTAATAGAAATGCTTCTATCACTCCTCTATTAATCTAGGGTTGTTGTTGTTGTTGTCACTGTTAATAATGAAGTATCTGCATAGAAAGAGAGTAAAGTGACTGAATAATCAATCACCAGGTCTGTGTGTTGTACAGGTGCCACCTATATAGGTTGTGCCACATGTCCACTCAGCACCTAAAATGGAAAAAAGCATGCCTCTAAAGTTGGATAGAGCTACAGAGACAGAAAGAAAGTCAATTCCATACTGGTCAAAGTCCATTAAGTTTAGTAAAGGAATTCTGGGGCTAGTAAGAAGGGGCTTAAAGGTCCACCAAAATACCACTTGATAAGAATTCTAAAGTGTTATCTGCACAACCTCAGATAAGTGAAGGTCAACAAGACAAACACATCTCACACATTCTGCCTACAGAACCTGAAATAGCTGAATTCTAAAACTGAAACAAGAATAGCCTCTTCTTTAACTCAATGAGCTTGGATCTACTATCAAGGGAAAGGACTGCTGCAGCCTTCAGGTATGCACCTGTAACACATTTACCCTGTGTTCCACTAGACAATTAAGTGTTTTCTAGCCTTCAGCTTTGATCTAACCTCTCCACTTCCATTTCCATACAGTGTTGTCTTTAAATGCCATAAACTTCAACTAATCAAGTTACTTTATTTTCTTTGTGGTAAAGATTTCAGTTTCAATCTTTTTTTTTTTTTTTAGTTTATTTATTTGACAGAGAAAGAGATCACAAGTAGACAAAGAGGCAGGCAGAGAGGGGGAAGCAGGCTCCCTGCTAAGCAGAGAGCCTGATTCGGGCCTCAATTCCCAGAACCCTAAGATCATGACCCAAACTGAAGGCAGAGGCTTTAACCCACTGAGCCACCCAGGCACCCCAATCTTTTTTGAATATAGTTTCAATTAAGTATATGCCAAAGCAATAACAAGCATCAATGAAGGGTTAAACTGTTCAGAATAGGCACACAGCACATCAATTCAGATTCCACTGCCAAAGTCAAGACAAATAGCCGAGCCTGATATCAACTGAGCAAGAAAGTAGAATCCTCTTAAAACAAAGGCAGGAAACAAATGGCATGAAAAATCATACAACAAATTATCTCAACTGATACTGAATCATCCTTGCATTTCTTTTTTTTTTTTAAGATTTTATTTATTTATTTGACAGACAGATCACAAGTAGGCAAGAGAGGCAGGTGGCTGGGGTGGGGGGGGGCAGGGAGCAAGCTCCCTGCTGAGCTGAGAGACTGATTCGGGACTCGATCCCAGGACCCTGAGATCATGACCTGAGCCAAAGGCAGAGGCTTTAACCCACCAAGCCACCCAGGTGCCCCCCCTTTTTTTAAATTAAAGATTTTATTTATCTGACAGAAAGAGACACGGAGAGAGAGGGAACAGGAGCAGGGGAGTGGAAGAGGGAGAAGCAGGCTTCCCACTGAGCAGGAAGCCCAATGTGGGACTCGGAACCCAGGACCCTAGGATCATGACCTGAGTCAAAGGCAGATGCTTAACGACTGAGCCACCCAGCCGCCCCTCATCCTTGCATTTCTGAGAATAAGCTCAACCTGATCAAAATGTGTTACTTATACTTTTAATAGGCTGCTGAATACTGTGTGCTGACAATTTGCTTGGGATTTTTACACAGAGAACAAGAGAAGTTTAAACAATATATACAGAACCAATACAAGCTATCAAATCAACTTTTTAAATAGGCAAAAAAAAACAAACAAACAAAAAAACACTGCTTCTTGGCCTTTTGGCTAAGATCAAGTGTAAAAAGGCAAAAAAAAAAAAAAAAAAAAAAAAAGTACTACTGACCTGTGAATTTTCCTTCTTTCCCAAGGGGAAATGCTATCTTTGCTTCCCTTTCCTGAAATATAACAAAAGTGTCTAGACTCTAGTTAACTCTAAGAAGTTAATGTACCAGGGGCACGTGGATGGCTCAGTTGCTTAAGCACCAACTCTTTTTTTTTTTAAGATTTTATTCATTTACTTGTCAGAGAGAGAGAGAGAGAGACAGACAGAGAGCGCGCGAGCGAGCGCCAGCAGGCAGAGGGAGAAGCAGGCTCCCCGCCTAGTAAGGAGCAATCCCAAGACCCTGGGATCATGACCTGAGACCAAGGCAGACGCTTAACTGACTGAGCCATCCAGGCATTCCAAGTGCCAACTCTTGATTTTGGCTCTAGTCATGATCTCAGGGTCCTGAGATTGAGCCCTGAGTTGGGCTCTGCACTCAGCACAGAGTCTGCTTAAGG
The DNA here is from genome assembly GCA_003697995.1 of Taxidea taxus jeffersonii. Taxonomy (NCBI): domain Eukaryota; kingdom Metazoa; phylum Chordata; class Mammalia; order Carnivora; family Mustelidae; genus Taxidea; species Taxidea taxus. The sequence goes on from RCUC01123399.1 coordinate 5,942, forward strand.
AAGATTCTTTCCCCCTCCCTTCTGTCCCTACTCCCTCTCAAAATAAATGAAGAACAAAACAGAACAAAAAAACCTTGATGGACCAGTTAAAATTCTAAGCTCTAAATATGAAACTTGAAAAACTTCAACAAACAGAGGGCACTAACATAGACCAGAGGGTTAAATCTTGGTCCTGACACTTAAAATTTGTTTGGCCCAGACTCTATTTTTCTTTTTTTTTTTAAGATTTTATTTTTCATTTGACAGAGGGAAGGAGAGAGAGAGACACACACACACAAAGAGCACAAGCAGGGGGAGCAGCAGAGGGAGTGGGAGAAGCAGGCTCCCTAAGAGGATGCCCGATGTGGGGCTTGATCCCAGGACCCTGAAATCATGACCTAAGCTGAAGGCAGACACTTAATGACTGAGCCACCCAGGCACCCCTATTTTTCTTATTCTTTAAAAAAAATGTATTATGAAATATTCACAGGAAGTTACAGTGATACTAGTGAGAGGTCCTGTGTCCCATCCCCACCTTCCCCCAACGGTTACATCTAACATTACCATAGTACAATATTAAAATCAGGAAACTGACCTTAGTACTATGTTATATGTCATTTTACTACAAGTCTGGACTTCTGTAGCTAATACCACTATCACTGTAAAGAAATATTCTATTAACAACAACAAAAATGACTCCTTGATAGTACACGTGATACAGTAATACACACATGACTCCTTGATAGTACATGTGATATAGTAATACACACTCACCCCCTACCTCTAACTTCCTTAAACCTTAGCAACATTACAGCAGCCTGGGTGGCTCAGTGGGTTAAAGCCTCTGCCTTCAGCTCAGGTCGTGGTCCCGGGGTCCTGAGATGGAGATCCAGCCCCACTAGGGCTCTCTGCTCAGCAGGGAGCCTGCTTCCTCCTCTCTCTGCCTGCCTCGCTGCCTACTTGTGATCTTTGTCTGTCAAATAAATAAATAATAAAATCTTTTAAAAAAAAAGAAAAAGAAAAACAATTATTGGGGTGCCTGGGTGGCTCAGTGGGTTAAGCCTCTGCCTCCGGCTCAGGTCATGATCCCAGGGTCATGGGACTGAGTCCCGCATCCGGCTCTCTGCTGAACAGAGAGCCTGCTTCCTCCTCTCTCTCTCTGCCTCTCTGCCTACTTGTGATCTCTGTCTGTCAAATAAGTAAATAAAATCTTTAAAATGAAAAACAAAAAAGCCTCAAAAAAAAAACCCCTTAGCAACATTAATATGATCTTCACAATTTTGTCTTTTGAAGAACGTTATATAAGTGGAATTATACAATATGTGACCTTTTGAGATTGGCTTTTTTCACTCATCATAATGCCCCTAAAATCCATCTAAGTTGTTCTGAGTATCCATAGAATCAATAGGTATTTCTGTTCTATTGCTGAACAGTGTTCACAGTTGATTTAATCAAACAACTACATGACCTTTTTTTCCCCCCAAGTTTTTTTCTATTACAAATATAGCTGCTACAAATAATCATGCACAGGTTTTGTAAGGAAATAAGTCTTCACTTCTCTGGGATAAATGGTCATGCATACAGATGCTGAATTACATGGTTAATGTATATTTACTATTTTAGAAAACTGCCAGATTATTTTCTATAATGGCTGTAACATTTTTATATTCTCAGTACCAGTATATGAGAGGCCCAGTTTCTCCACATCCTCAGTAGCATTTGGAATTGTCACTATTTTTATTTTAGCTATTCTAAAACATGTGTGGTGATGATGCCTCATCAAGGTCTTAATTTGCATTTCCCTGATACCTACTGATGCCTAACATCTTTTCATGTATTTGTCTACCATCTGTATATTCTCTTAGGTTAAATGACTCTTCATATCTTCCGTTTTCTAACTGTTGAGTTTAGGAGTTCTTTATATATTGAGTTCCTTGTCAGATATGTGTTTTGCAAGTTATCTTCTCCTGGTGTGTAACTTGGCTTTTTACCCTCTTAACAGAGTCTTTCTCAGAGCAGAAGGTCTGAATCTTGGGGCATCTGGGTGGCACAGTCAGTTGGGTGGCCAACTCTTGGTTTCAGCTCAGGTCATGACCTCGGGGTCCTGGGACTGAGCGCCAAGTCAGGCTCTGAGCTCAACAGGGAGTCTGCTTATCCCTCTTGCTCTGCTCCTCCCCTGGCTCGTGCTCCCTCCCTCTCTCTCTAAAATAAATTTTAAAATCTTAAACAATAACAAAAAAGTCTTAATCTTGATGAAGTTCATTTCATCAATTTTTTTAAAAGGACTGCATTCTTCGTGTCTCATCAATAACTTCTCCAAGCCCTAGGTCCCAAAGATTTTCCTCCTATGTATTTATCTCTAAGTTTTATTGTCCTACAGTTTATATTTATGTTATCTATTTTGAGTTAATTTTTGTACAAGGTTTAAGTCAAGACTGATTTTTTTTTTTTTGGTCTGATATCCAATTGTTCCAGCACCATTACTGAGACTATCCTTCTTCCATTGAATTATTTTGACATCTCTATCAAAAATAAGTTGGCTTTGGGGCGCCTGGTGGCTCAGCCATTAAGCAGCTGCCTTCAGTTCAGGTCATGATCCTGGGCTCCTGGGACTGAGCTCCGCATCAGACTCCCTAATCCACGGGAAGCCTACTTCTCCCTCTCTAGTTCGCCCTGCTTGTGTTCCCTCTCTTACTCTCTCTGTCAAATAAATAAATAAAATCCTAAAAAAAAAAAAAAAAAAAAGTTGGTCATGCTTGTACAGGACCATTTCTGGGCTCCTGTCTTCTTCTGCTGATCTGTATGTCTATTGCTGTGCTAATACCGCACAGTCTTAACTACAGTAGTTTTAAATCTTAAAAGACTGACAGAGTGATTGCTCCCACCTTATTCCTTTTTCAAAATTGTTTTCAGATATTTTAGCTCTTTTGCCTTTCCAAATAAATTTTTATTAAATGTTGTCTTTATCTATAGAAGATTTTACTAGAATTTTAATGCAAACTGCATGAAACTTGTGGATCAACTATGGAAGAACTGACACCTTTACTTTGTTCAGTTTTCTAATTTATGTACATGATGTTTCTCATTTAGTTCTTTTTCATCAGCTACATTACATTTTAAAAGAAATTTTTTAAATGGAAGATTTAACCTGTAACTCCAACCAGCTTCTCTTGAAATACCTAAAGATACATCCAGCAATGTTATTTGGAAACAAATGGCTGCAGCTAGGTAGTCCTGCTCCTCCACCCTCTTTCTGAATAGAAAAGGGGTATGCTCCCCAGTTCACCATAATTCCTCTACCAATACTTATTAATCTTCAACAGTCTGTCACATGTCAGCTCCAATTTATTATGCTGTATTTCTCTGTATCTATCTCTATCAAAAATGGGAAATGGAAACATTAAATATGTAGCATCATCCAGAAAAAAAAGAGAAAAACCATAGTTCTTCTTGGAAATACATAACACTCCTATGTCTTTCAAGATGTGCTCCAACTTGCTTCCCTGCTTGATCCCAACAGACATTTGATTTTAAGACTGAAAATTATTCCTTCAAAATAAATCATACAAATTCTCTAGCAAATTATTACAGTTAATTCCACAACTATTCTGCCAAGTCTTACTGTAACAACTAAAACCAGTTAGTATCAAAGAATTCTTTCTTGCCTGACTCAAGACATGGTATTCCTCCCACATTAGAAAGTTCTACTGTATAAGAGAATTACCCAAAATCATCATTTTTTAAAAATATTAATAATACTGAGAGTTCTGCTGTCATAAGGCAACTTTTTACACATCTTGTTATTTTTATGACAAAGTGTTTCCCTAAATTTTTCATCAATAAATAATACCATAAGAATTTGTGTAGTCATGAGATTTAAACAAGGTTTCATCTATAGTACAGAAGAGGTTATAAATTTGCAAAAACACTAATTATCATATAGGCTTTAAGAAAACACATGCAAATTAATACCATCACCAGACTTCCCTCAAGCTAGAGGTTATTTCTGAAAGAAGGATTACTAAATAAGAGCCCAGAGATGGGGTTCAGGAGTATCTTAATTATCTATGTATATACAAAGAATATTATGTGTATGTACATTTTTCTACAGAAACCATCCAGATTTCATCATTACAACTCAAGGTTTAAGGTCATCACTGAACTATATAAAAGGACACTAAGTTAAATTTAGATTTGAAAACAGAAGAGGGTGTAGTATTCTGCAGTCAACAAAAACAAGAGCAGCCATAAATTATAGTATGCCAGAATAATACTGATTTATACCTACTATCCCAACCCTCATCCAGTAGGTCCCCCATGGCTCTCTATAGTGGCTTTGTTTAAAAATGGACTGAGGAAACAAATAGCAAATTTGAATACATCAAGTAAAGAGACTGACTCAATAATCAAAAAAACTTCTGAAAAAGAAAAGTCCAGCACCAAGATAGCTTCACTGGTAAATTCTACCAAATGCTGAAAGAAGAATTAACACCAACCCTTTGCAAGACCTTCCTAAAAATAGGAGGGAAGGGATGCCTGGGTGGCTCAGTTGGTTAAGCGGCTGCCTTCGGCTCAGGTCATGATCCCAGCATCCTGGGATTGAGTCCCACATCAGGCTCCTTGCTCGGCAGGGAGCCGCTTCTCCCTCTGCCTCTGCCTGCCTCTCTGTCTGCCTGTGCTCGTGCTCTCTCTCTCTAACTAATAAATAAATAAAATCTTAAAAAAAAAAAAATAGGAGGGAAGACTTCCCACCCAACTCATCCTCCGAGGCCAGTACTGTTCCTACCAAACCAGACAAAGATAGCACAAGGAAAAAAACCCAAAAACCTATAAACCATTATTCCTTTTGAATACAGACACCAAAATCTTCAACAAACTACTAGCAAATCAAATAACACATAAAAGGATTATACACCATGACCAAGTGGAATTTATCCCAGAAGAGCAAGGCCGGTTCAACATACCAACAAACAAAAAAACTATCAACATAATATACTATATTAACAGAATACAAGTGATAAACCATATGATCCTCTCAATAGATGCAGAAAAAGCATCTGACAAAACCCAACACCCTTTTATGATAAAAACACTCAATAAAATAGAAATGAAAGAGAGCTTCCTTAAAGTGATAAAGGGCATCCATAAAAATCCCACAAGTAACATACTTAATGGCGAAATGCTGAACATTTTTCCTGTGAGATCAGAACAAGACAAGAATGTCTGCTCTCACCACTTCTAGTAAACATTTTACTAAAAATTCTAGCCAGGGTACTTAGGCAAGAAAGAGGAAAGAAATGAAAGGCATTCAGATTAGGGAGTGCCTGCTGGTTTGGTCAGTGGAACATGTGACTCTTGATCTCAGGATCTTGAGTTCAAGTCCACATTGGGCATAGTGCTTACTTAAAAAATAAAAATATAATGAAAATACATGAATACTGAATAATATACATAACTGTTGAATCACTATATTGTAAAACTGAAACTAATATATAACACTCTATTTATGTAGGAGTGCCCGGGTGGCACAGTCAGTTAAACTTCCGATTCTTGGTTTTAGCTCACGCTGTGATTTCAGGGCTATGAAATCAAGCCCCACACTGGGATCCATGCTCAGCACAGAATTGGCTTAAGACTCTCTCTCCCTAGGGACACCTGGGTGGCTCAGTCTGTTAAGGATCTGCTTTTGGTTCAGGTCAAGATCCCAAGGTCCTGGGATCGAGTCCCACATTAGGCTCCTTGCTCAGTGGGGAGCCTGCTTCCCCCTCTGCTTGCCCCTCCCTATGCTTGTGTTCTCTGTTTCTGACAAATAAATGGATAAAATCTTTAAAAAAAAAAAAAAAGACTCTCTCCCTCTCCTTTTGTCCCTTCCCAACCCAGCATGTGTGCACAATTCTCGCTCTCAAATAAATAAATCTTTAAATAAATACATACATACATACATAAAATGAGCAAAAGATCTGAATAGACATTTCTCCAAAGAAGATACGTGAACAACCAATAAACACATGAAAAGATACTCAACATCACTAGTCTTTAGGGAAGTTCAGGTTAAAACCACATGAGACCACTTCATACCAACTAAGACAGCTAGAATTGAAAAAGAAATACTGTGTTTGTGAGGATATGAAGAAATTAGAGCCCTCACATATTGCTGGTAGGAATGTCCATTAGGAAATGTGTCAACAAAATGTGGTATATATCCATAAAATGGAATATTATTCAGCCATAAGAACCAAGTACAGAGAGATGCTACAATATAAACCTTGAAAATACTATGCTAAGCACATTTCCAGACTCAAAAGGCTATATATTATGTGATTCCATCTATATGAAATTTTCAAAACAGGCACATCAATACAAACAGAAAGATTAGTGTTTGCCAAGGGCTGTGGGATGGCAGAAATGGGGAGTGACTGGCAATGTGAACAGGGTTTCTCTTATAAGTAATGGAAATGTTCTGGAACTAGACAGTGGTGATGGTTGCACAACTCTGAATATACTAAAAACCACTGGTGAATTTAATGGTTTGTGAAATTATATCTCAATTTTTTTAGAAGTGGCCTACTTTGGGCAAAAAACTATATAAGGTCATCTTAAGTAAAACCAACTCTGTTTTCCTCAAGCATGTCTTCTCTCTTCTCTCTAATCCTCCTACCCTAAGCCATACTTCTAGGGAGATAACTCTTCAATACTATCTCTATAAATACTATTCTGTATTTATAAGGTAATGGGAACATAAGAAGCTTTCTCTTCCCAAATAATTCAGTCCAGAAGTAAGAAGGTAGTCTGGGCAATGCCAGAATCTGTGCAGGGAGAGGTTAGAGACTGATTCCATCCAGAGTGAGTGATCACTCAGTAAACATACTGATGACAATTAAAGCCTGGTTTCTGTAGAAGAGAATTTTAAATACGGGAGAGGAAAAAACTACAATAATCCCTGTGGCATGAGACTGGAATTGGGAGTTATGGGTGTGAAACCAACCGGAAAACTGGCTAATGCCAGGGCTGGAACAGGGAAATACAATATGAACATGGAACCAACTCTTGGCCCAGAAAGTAAGGTAATACCCAAAGAATGATGGGTGCATGTTAAAAGAACACAGAAGCCATCTTGAAGCAGCTCCCACTGGCCAAACTTGGGAAACTCTGAACATCACAGGAAATGAGAGTAACAAATTATATCCCACTGAATAAAATGGGAATCCACTGGCTCATAATAAACAGACAGTTTAATAAGAAAGTCTTGTCAAGGGGCGCCTGGGTGGCTCAGTGGGTTAAGCCCCTGCCTTCGGCTCAGGTCATGATCTCAGGGTCCTGGGACTGAGCCCCACATTGGGCTCTCTGCTCAACAGGAAGCCTGTTTCCACCTCTCTCTCTCTGCCTGCCTCTCTGCCTACTTGTGATCTCTCTCTCTCTCTGTTAAATAAAGAAATAAAAAATCTTAAAAAAAAAAAAAGCCTTGTCAATGTAACTGCACACCAAAGAAAGAAAAAAAGAGACAAAGGAAAAAAAAGAAAAACTTAATTACACTACCTTAATCAAAGGATCAAAGTTAGTATCAGGACACTTGGGTGGCTCTGTTGGTTAAGCGTCGAACTCTTGATTTCAGTTCAGGTCATGATCTCAAGGTTGTGAGATCAGGCCCCATGTTAGGCTCCACACTAGGCCTGGAACCTGCTTAAGATATTCTCTCCAAGTCAATTATTATATGGTTTCACTTACTTGTGGAACATAAGGAATAACATGGAGGACATTAGGAGAAGGACAGGAAAAGTGAAGAGGGCGAAATCAGAGGGGGAGACGAAGCATGAGAGACTATGGACTCTGAGAAACAAACTGAGGGTTTTAGAGGGGAGGGGGTGGGGGATGGGTAAGCCTGGTAGTGGGTATTGAGGACATGCATTGCATGAAGCACTGGGTGTTATATGTAAACAATGACTCTTCAAACACTACATCAAAAACTAATGTTGTATTATATGGTGACTAACATAACACAATAAAAATTAAAAAAAAAAAAAAAGATATTCTCTCTCTCTCTGTCTCCCCACCACCAAGGCCCCCCTCCATCCTGTCTCTTTAAAAAAAAAAAAAAAAAAAAAATTCAAAGTTAAAAGTTAAGATCACCAGTAATGGGACAAAATGAAATTAAACATCACTTGATAGAATATGGAAACACAGCATCACTTCACCTATTTTCCTGCCAAAGTATCTAAGATTAACCTACTTCATGAAGAAACACCAGACAAACCCAAACTGAGGTACAGCCCATAAAATAACTGACCTGTATCTTCAAAAGTGTAACAGTGAAGGTAAGACTGAGGGACCACAGTATTCCAAGATGAAGGCAACTGAAGAAATCTAACAACTGAATGTAAAACATGATTCTGAACTAGACCCTTTGGCTATAAAGAACACCGTATAGACAACTGGCAAAATATGAATGGAGTCTGAGGATTAGATGGTGGTAATGTCACAATGTCAACTTCCTGGTTTTGTCGGCTGTACTAAGCTATACAGAATATACTTGTAGGAAAATACACTAAAGAATTCAGGGGTGACGAGACATCTGCAACTCTTTCCAAATGAAGGTTCCACAAAAAGTTATTTACACTGTTCTTGCAACTTTTCTGTAAATATGACATTACTTCAACTACACATTAAATGTGTATGTGAACATAAAATGAGCTGGTATAAGCAAAAGTAAACAAGAGCAAACTCAGATTTTACATATTCATAGGAAGAAAAATGCATAATTCCAGTCATACATATTTTGGACTTATCTGAAATGACCAATAAACTAAACTTTAACACACTGATTTTACATATATAGGCATACATACAATATATTTAAGATTGTGGGGTGCCTGGGTAGCTCAGAGGGTTAAAGCCTCTGCCTTCGGCTCAGGTCATGATCCCAGGGTCCTGGGATGGAGCCCCGCATCAGGCTCTCTGCTCGGCGGGGAGCCTGCTTCCTCCTCTCTCTCTGCCTGCCCCTCTGCCTACTTGTGATCTCTCTCTGTCAAATAAATAAAATCTTAAAAAAAAAAAAGATTGAAATGTAACACATAATTCCTTGATCATTTTTCAAGGTTTTTATTTTAATTACAGTAGAGTTAACATAGTGTTATATTAGTTTCAGGTGATATATAGTGATTCAACAATTCTGTACATTACTTAGTGCTTAAGTGTACTCATTAATTCCTATCACCTATTTTGCCCACCCACCTCCTCTCTGGTAACCATCAGTTTGTTCCCTATTAATTTTTTGTTAAAGATTTTATTTATTTGAAAGAGAGAGAGTAAGAGAGAAGGAGAGAGATCACAAACAGGGGCGGGGGGGGGGGTAGGAGAAGCAGACTCCCCACTGAGCAGAGAGCCCTATGCAGTACTCGATCCCAGGAACCTGGGATCCTGACCTGAGCCAAAGGCAGATGCCTAACTGAATGAGCCACACAGGTGCCCTGTTCTCTATAATTAAGAGTCTGTAGGCTTATCTCTTTTTTCCCTTTGTTCATTTGTTTTGCTTCTTAAATTCCACATATGAGTGAAATAATCAAATGTATTTGTCTTTCTCTTACTTTGCTTAGTTAGCATCATACTTTCTAGCTCTATCCATGTTGTTGCAAATAGCAAGGTATCGTTCTTTTTATGGCTGAATATTACTGCACTGGAGATATATACCACCTCTTCTTTATCCATTCATCTATTGCTGGACATCTGGGCTGCTTCCATAATTTCACTACTGTCAAATTAATAATGCTGCAAAAAACACAGAGATGTATATATCCTCTGAGTTAAGTTTTTGTATTCTTTGGATAAATACCCAATAGTGCAATTCCTGGATCATAGGGTAGTTTTATTTTTATTTTTTTGAGGAAGCTCTATACTGTTTTCCACAATGACTGCATCAGTTCACATTCCCACTAACAGTATATAAAGTGTTCCTTTTTCTCCACATCCTCACCAACACTTGTTCCTTATTTTTTACTTTAGCCATTCTGACAGGTGTGAGGTGGTATCTCATTGTCGGTTTGATTTGCATTTCCCTGATGGTAAGTGAGGATGAGCATCTTTTCATGTGTCTGTTGGTTATCTAGATGTCTTCTTTGCAGGAATATCTGTTCATGTCTTCTGCCCATTTTTTAATTGGATAATTTGTTTTTTTAAGATCTGAGTTGTATAAGTTCTTTATGTATTTTGGATACTAACCTTTTATCAGATATGTCATTTGCAAATATATTCTTCCATTCAGTAGGTTACATTTTAGTTTTGTTATTATTTCCTTTACAATGCAGAAGATTTTATTTGCAGGTAGTCCCAATAGTTTATTTTTGCTTTTATTTCCCCTAATGCTGCTATTTCTGGTGTCAGAAAAACTACTACTTGTGCTCTCTTCTAGGACTTTTATGGTTTCAGGTTTCACATATAGGTCTCGAAAATCCATTTTGAGTTTAGTTTTGTGTATGACTTAAGAAAGTGACCCAGTTTCATTCTTTTGCATGTAGCTGTCCAATTTTCCCAACACCATTTGTTGAAGAGACTGATTTCCCCATTGTATATTCTTGCCGCTTTTGCCAAAGACAAATTGTGGGCTTGTTTCTGAGCTTTTTATCCTGCTCCACTGACCTATGTGTTTATTTCTGCGCCCGTGCCATGCTGTGTTGATTACTGTAGCTTTGTAGTGTAACTTGAAATCTGGAATTGTGGTACCTCCAGCTCTTTCGTTTTCAAGACTGTTTTAGCTATTTGGGGTCTTTTGTGGTTCTGTACAAACTTTAGGATTATTTGTTCTAGCTCTGTAAAAAATGCTATTGATATTTTGATAGAGATTGCATTAAATCTACAGGTTACTTTGGGTAGTACGGACATTTTAACAGAATTTGTTCTCCCAATCCATAAGCATGGAATAATCTTTCCATTTCTTTGTGTTGTTCAAATTCTATCATCAATGTTTTACAGTTTTATGTTTTATAGTTACAGGTCTTTCACTCCCTTGGTTAAGTTTATTCCCAGGTATTGGTGCAACTGTACATGAGATTGCTTTCTTAATTTCTCCTGCCGCTGCTTCATTATTAGTATATAGAAATGCACTAAAAGGGGTGCCTGGGTGGCTCAGTGGGTTAAAGCCTCTGCCTTTGGCTCGGGTCATGGTCCCAGGGTCCTGGGATCGAGCCCCGCATCCGGCTCTCTGCTTGGCGGGGAGCCTGCTTCCCCCCCCCCCTCTCTCTCTCTGCCTGCCTCTCTGCCTACTTGTGGTCTCTGTCAAATAAATAAATTTTAAAAATCTAAAAAAAAAGGAAATGCACTAACAGTTTTTTGGTGGAGTCTTTAAGGCTTTCTATATATAATATCATGCCATCCGCAAACAGTTGAAGTTTTACTTCTTCCTTACTCATCTGGATGTCTTTGGGGCACTTGGGTGGCTCAGTTAGTTAAGTATCTGACTTTGGCTCAGGTCATGATCTCAAAGCCGTGGGACTGAGCCCCACATCGGGTTCCCTGCTCAGCCGGGAGTCTGCTTCTCCCTCTCCCTTCACCCCCTGCTCTTGCTTTTTCTTTCACTCTTTCTATCTCAAATAAATAAAATCTTTAAAAAACAAACAAAAACAAAAAACCCACACCAATTCAATGCCTTTTAATCCTTTTTCTTACTTGATTGCTAGGACTTCTAGTACTATGGTGAATAACAATGGTGAGAGTGAACATCCTTGTCTTGTTCCTGATTTTGGAGAAAAGCTCTCAGTTTGTCAACACTGAGTATAAGGTTAACTGTCAGTTTTTCATATATATCCTTTATTATGTTGAGGTATGTTCCCTCTAAATCTACCTTGTTGAGAGTTTTTATCATGAATGGATATAGTACTTTGTCAGACACTTTTTCTGCATCTACTGAAATGATTAAATGGTTTTTATCCTTTTTCTTACTGATACGTATCACACTGATTGATATGCCAATACTGAACCACCTTTGCATCCCGGGAATAAATTTCAAGTGATTGTGGTGACTGATGTTGGATTTGGTTTGCTAACATTTTGTTGAGGATTTCTGCATCTCTGTTCATCAGAGATGTTGGCCCATAGTTCTCTTTTTATGTAGTGTCTTGATCTGGTTTTGGTCATTTTTTTACCCTGCCTCAACATTCTTTGGATTCTACCCTTACACTAAGTAAGACAAACAGACATGAAAATCGTAGGGCTAACTTAGTTTACACAGATGACCCTAGCCAAAAACTTCACTTGATCAAGTTCACTATCTTCACCAATAAACCTACCTGTTTGCAAAGTATCAATTTTGTTTTATTCTGGGGTTAAATCTGGCCACATGACAAATACCTGAGAGTCTTTTCTATGCTTACTGACGTCATAATTGTAGAATTGTGTGAGTCAGCACTTAAAAAAAAAAAGTTACATGTTCTTAAATATTTTATTTATTTATTTGACAAATCACAAGCAGGCAGAGAGGCAGGCAGAGAGAGAGGAAGGGAAGCGGGCTCCCCACTAAGCAAAGAGCCCCATGTGGCTTGATCCCAGGACCCTGGGATCATGACCTGAGCCGAAGGCAGAGGCTTTAACCCACTGAACCACCCAGGTGCCCCAAGAACATGTAAAATTTTATCTAGAGGTCATTTTGAATAGCTTTCATCTACCAGCTATTGTTTTTCCAGTTTAACTCACATAGTGTATTTCAGTAACAGCAAAAACAAAAAGTAAATCTTATTAAAATTAATCTTAGTGCCTAGATTTCTGGGTTTGGAAAGGGTAAGTTACAACTAAAAAGAGTAGGGATTAAAAGTTCTAGGGCACCTGGCTGGCTCAGTTAGAAGAGCATGTGGTTGCGTTCTTGATCTTGAGGGCATGAGTTCAAGACCCATATGGGGTGTAGAAATAGTTAAAGAAATAAAACTTTAAAAAAAAAAAAAAAAGAGTCCTAATACTGGCTTTACTAAAAACTTATTATGAACAAAAGAAAGGCACTATATGTGTATCAAATGAGGGAAAAAATATTAATGGATCTAGTAATTCAGTAATTGCTGATATTAACAAAGAGTAAATAATACAACTTACCAAAGGCTATGTGTCTATTTCTTTCCCCCAAATACAATAGCCACCCCCCACCACTTATCTGTGGGAGATACATTCCAAGACCCCTGGTGGATGCCTGAAACCACAGACAAACCCAATATATACTATATTTTTTCCTATACACACTTTTAGAGTTTAATGTATAAATCAGGCACAGTAAGATATTAATAACAATAACTAGTAATAAAATAGAACAATTATAACAATATACCATAATAAAATTTTGTGAATGTGGTCTCTCTCTCTGACAGTACCTTATTGTACTGTACTCACCCTTCTTCTCATGATGTCATGAGATGATAAAACACCTACATGATGAGATGACGTGAGGTGAATGGTGTAGGCACTGTGATGTAGCTGTAGGCTACCAATGACCTTCTGTCAGAAGGAAGATCATCTGCTTCCAGACTGGGGTTGAACATGGGTAACTGAAACCATGGAAAGTGAAACCATGGATAAAGAAAGACTACTATATTTATGTATCCTAAGCAAAGAAGGTACCTGAAACTTAATGCTGGCATATTTCTACCTCTTTTCCTTCACAACCCCTCAAAAAAAAGGAAGCTATGAATTATTTATCCCTAACATCATTTATTTTTTCACTGATTCCAAGACCATAATTCCATTATTTGTAAGATGACTGATGAATTATATTAAACTCAACAGTCAACCAGGCCTTTAGATCAAACTAAGTAGTGCACCAGAATTTAATTTGATAAATGTTTTATATGTCCACTACATGCTGGGCAACAGAGGTTAAGTAAGACTCATCCCCCTGCCCTCAATGGATTTAGTCCAACTGTAGAGAAATAACATCAAAATGAAAAATAAAGAAACACCTCCTCTACAAACTCCATCCAGAGATGAGAACTCTGAAACTATGGGAAATAGCTTTGCAAATATTTTCATGCATATATGTGTACATATAACCACTTTTTTTTTAAAGATTTATTTATTTGACAGAGACACAGCAAGAGAGGGAATACAAGCAGGCAGAGTGGGAGAGGGAGAAGCAGGCCTCCCGAAGGAGCCCAATGTGGGGCTCAATCCCAGAACTCTGGGATCATGACCTGAGCCGAAGGCAGACGCCTAAGGACTAAGCCACCCAGGCGCCCCTCTTTTTTTTTTTTTTTTAATAGAAAAAACTCAAATATATTCTTCTGTAACCCTTTTTTTTCTACATTATTCTATGTCAATTAGTACACTTTAAAAATCACCATTTTTAATGAGCTGCAGAGTACTCCATTGTATGGGTGTGCCAAAATGTAACCAGTACTCTTGTTACTAAATGTTCATGCTTAACTTCTTTTAACTCAGGAAAGGGTTATTAAGGGTATGGAAATCAGATAAAAAAATTGTAAGTAGCATTAACAGCAGTAAATTTAGCCAAGATGTTCTATAAAGGCAACAAAGGAGTTCATCTCCAAAAGATGTGAGTTTTTAATATTATCTTACAGAAGTATTCTAGTTTATTTATTAACCACACCAAATGAATGTATGAATGAATGCCCCACTCCAAAAAGAACTTGAGATTTCTGATATATAGTTCCTGTGAGTCCTAGATACTACAATTAATGTGTCACTAAACACATACACATACATACACACTACTCCATCACAGACTTCCAGAACACAAAGCTTGGTGTCTTAATACCTTTATCTCTACTCCCACCCCACCCCCTCCCTGCTACTGTGAATGTCCTATTCCAGGCCTTAACATTACTTTTATCCCCGGGATCTGCAATGACCCTTCTGACTTCAATCTCTGCCCATTCCAAATAATCCTATACAATATTTCCATATAATACTTCCTGAAGCAAAATATAACCTCCTTGCTCAAAAAACCCTAATCCCAATTATTAGAGAATAAATATTTCCCATCTATTATTTAATACTCTTGGTATTCAGTTTGGATGATAAGACCACTAAACCACCTTCTAATCTTATCATCTACTACTTTGTCTCAAACACTCTCTAGTCAAATCCTAGTATAATAGATCTCTGAAAAGCTTCCAACTTCCTACCTATCACATACACATTTCTCTCATCAGAAAAGCACATGGTCAAAGAACATTTAAAGAAGCAAAGATCAGGAAGATCAGGAAGGGAATTTAAAGATAACCTAGCCTACTCACCTTAATTTGCAATTAATAACTTCTATCACTTACGCAAGAACCCACAAATCTCCTATTTTAGCTCCCTTTCCATTATACAGTGGTTCTCAAACTTTAGTATGCCCAACAACCAACCCAATGGTTATTAAAAAGACAGATTCCCTAGCCTCAGCTGGAAAGATCATGCTCTAATGATACAGGCTAGGGCCAGGACTCATATTTTTTTAACAAACGCTTCAGGTTATTTTGAAGTGGTCAAAACTTCAGACCATAATAAGAAAATCAGAAGAAAAAGAATGCAGTAAGAATATGCAGCCTTGTAGCACTTAGCATGTCATCTGAAATTTTCCATTTTTGCTCATACACTGGAACTTCCAAAAAATAGCTACTCACTGCTACTTGCGCAGAATCCATAAATCTCAGTCCAAAATAGTCACTTTCAATAAGGTCCAAATGGTACATTATCTGATCAAAGAGCTCTTGTCCTTTGGCTTTTTTCTGAAATGGTAAGAAAATAAATTAATCAACAAATGACTCACAAGATCAACAAGCCTAAACTGGAGATAGTTTTAGTTATACAAGGTTTAGGGGTGCTAGGTGGCTCAGTCAGTTGAGCATTTGACTCTTGATTTCGGCTCAGGTCAGATTTAGTCCACACTGCACTCCACACTCAACCGGGAGTCTACTTGAGATTCTCTCTCTGCCCCTCCCCTGGCTCGTGCACATGCTTCTTTCTCTCTCTCTCAAATAAACAAATCTTTACAAAATCTCTTTAAAAAAACATTACTTGGAATACCAAAAATACTGCCATGTATCAGGTAATGTTTAAGATACTATAATTTTCCTGTAAACTACTTAATGCCAAAAGAGAATTTGTGATGTATATGTACTTTTGCAGAAAATGTTACTTTGTATCAACCAACAAACATTACCCTTGTACTAAACACTGTAAGGAGAAACTCTTATTTTGTTTTGCCAATTTTTAGAGTCACTAATTCAAAGGTGCTTTATAATGTGATTGGAAAGAGAAACACAAAAAAAACTTAAAACACTGAAGTATGAATCATGTGGAACTAACTATATACTAGCCAACAGATTTTAGAGACAAGATAGTCATAGATACTAGAACAGAATCATCAGTGAAAATTTGGAGATCAGCCTTAAATGGAAAACAATATAAAGTAGAAAAGAGCAGATATAAAGTGGAAGGTGGGAGGAAATATGGGACAATGAAAAAATACAGGTATCAGTGGAGAGGATACAAATGGGGAGGGAGGGTTAGCAATAAGCAAAGAAACTTGTTTGGAAAAAGCAGTTCTCAGAGTGTGGTCTCAGGACCCAAAGGTTTCCCCAGATACTTTCAAAAGATCCAAAAGGTCCCTAGGATTCTCCTCATGTAGTAACTCAATCAAAACAATATACTGTAACACAGTAAATGCAGAAGCAGAAAAGAGGACTTAAGTATGTTCTCTTAGACCAGACATTAAAAAGATACACAAAAATGCCTAAAACAATGCTACTCTTCTCACTAAATTCTTTGGTTGTTTAGTAAAATAACTGTTTTTCACAAAAATACTTGTATGTTAAAAAAAAAAAATACCTGTATGTTACTAGGGCACCTGGATGGCTCAGTGGGTTAAGTGTCTGACTTTGACTCAGGTCATGATCTCAGAGTCCTGGGACCCAGCCGTGCATCAGGCTCCCCATTGAGTGGGAAGTCAGCTTCTCCCTCTCTCTGCTCTCCCACCTGATGCTCTTGCATGCACCTGCCTACTTTCTCTCAAATAAAATAAATAAAATCTTAAAAAAATATACTTGTACATAACTTATGTTATAACACAAGGGGTAGATTACTACTGTTTTAAATTAACCAGTAGATAAATTTTTTATTTTTCAGTTTTAGTTCCTAATAAGGTAATTATCAGTCATTTACTAATAATTTTATGCCTATTAACTTTAGATTTCCCTATGAGATTGGAAGTGAAAAATCTGAGAATAATGCCTGCTGGCTCTCAGGATACTTGCCCTACTTAAAAGTCTACAGTTTTAAACTAATTCTGGATATACAATTACTAATGAACTAAAGTTATTTGGATTCCATGCCCTCAACCCTCTTTTCTCAAAAACAAACAAAAAAACTCATTTGCCTCATTTCTCTATTATAGGCCTGACAGAAACATTCTTAAGCAATCTGGGGGACAAACTGCTGTTTATTTTATGCTATGTAACCTCTACTGATTTAAAAATATGACTTACATTTATATTTTGGAGTTGAAATAGAAGTTTTAATACAGATTAGAGTAAAAAACTTTACAAGTTCTCTCTAGAGAAATCAACTCTTAAAAGTAGTTTCAGAAGTGAATAGTGCTGTTTCAACTCCTTTTACCTCTCTAGTTTTTAGTTTCTATCAGTTCAGTTTAAATAACTTTTCAGGGTCCTACCAATTAATAAGCCATATAAAGTATGTATTAGAGAGAACTAATCTTACTGCTAAGCAGTGTGTTATATTACACAGTGTTATATTTGTGTTTTGGAATTTAAAAATTATGTAAGGTAATAGTATTATGAATGGTTTAAAAATGTGTAGTGACCAGAGGACATTAGGTGGAGAGAAGTGAGTTGGGGGAAATTAGAGGGGGAGACTGAGAGAGACTGTGGACTCTGAGAAACAAACTGAGGGTTTTGGAGGGGAAAAGGGTGAGAGGTTCAGAGGACCTGGTGGTGGGTATTAAGAAGGGCATGTATGCATGGAGCAGGGGGTGTGGTGCGTAAACAATGAATCTTTGGAACACTGATAAAATAAATTTTTTTTAAAAATATGGTATTTTAAGTGATCCACCAATAAGTCAGAAAAAACTGTAATTTTAAATGTTTTTTAAAGTGCCTTCTGAACATTTTAAAGCAATGGATTTAAACAACCGAATAAAATAAATTACCATGTTTAAAAAAAAAATAAGGTAGGGGCACCTGGGTGGCTCAGTGGGTTACAGCCTCTGCCTTCGGCTCAGGTCATGATCCCAGGGTCCTGGGATCGAGCCCCACATTGGGCTCTCTGCTCATTGGGGAGCCTGCTTCCTCTCTCTCTCTCTGCCTGCCTCTCTGCCTACTTGTCATCTCTGTCAAATAAAAAATAAATAAATAAATAAGGTAACTATCAATAGATACAACCCACATAAGCAAAAGCATTATTGAGATCTCAATTTTCAACGATTTTCATACACATCCTATCTATGCCCCTCCTCCTACATAATTTTGAATTATGATTTAGGGCATTTCTTGTAAAATATATATATGCACATACACATACCAAACATACACAATTTTTTTTACCAAATCATCAATCTCTGCCTTTTAATGGACATCTTTATTTCAACTTATATTTTTGCTTTTCCTGCACTTTTTACTACCTTTCTTTCTGATAAAGTGCTATCCATGTATCCCTTTACCAAGAGAAGAATTTTACCATGCCCTCATTCCCATGATCTCAGCCAATCCTCATGTTTATGAACATGCTTTCTCTTATTTCTTTTCTCTGGTTGTGGCTAATTTAAGACAACAATCTTTATTTTAGTATTCTGAGAATTCTTTACACTCTTTAATGTATACACCACATAGATCTAATAGCATCTGCTAGATTCGTTTCTCTGCTCACTTGAGTTCTTCCTACAGAAATGTCCCCCAGGTAGGGCTTTGTATGGATAGTCTTTAAAGGTCTTCTATGTTTGAGAATATTTTAATCATACTCTTACACCTGAATGACAATTGTCTCCTTATAAAATTCAAGGTCAAAGTTTTTTTTTTCAATACTCTCTTCAATATTCCAAATGTATTACTCTTTTTCTTGCAGCTTATACTGTTGTTGAAAGTACGGTGACAATTTGAATTCTAGTCCTTAATAATGTTATTAATTTTCTTGGTAAGCCTTGGCTTCTCTATCATTGATAGTCTTAGATTTCAATATAATGTCATTAGGTGTGTTTTTTTCCCTTAACTGTAACTTAATATTTGGTGTTCTATCAGGCTTTTAAATGTGCAATCTTTCATCTCCCTTTAATTCTGGGAAAACAATCTATTCCCTCAAGTATTTTTCCTCTATTTTTCTAATTTTAAATTTCCTACCTAAGTGCTGGCACTTCTACTTTCTTTTTCTTAAGCATATGTTCATTACTAATATTCACATTTACTCTGATGATTATGGTTTGTCCACTTAACAAATACTTAACATAGAAAAGGTTCAGAAAGTTCTAGTAATGACAAAACTGCACAGCTAAAAAATGACAGTCTAGAATTTGAATTTTGCTGCCTCCCAAGCTCCAATTCCCTAAGGGTTACACACCACAAAGAGATTTTACTTGGAATGTCACCTCTCAGATCAATTAGATATCCCCAACCTCTTATCACAATCTTGTCTCTAAAGTTACTCTCAATGCCTAGGTTCTCCAACTACATGGAAACTTCTGGTACACTGACTCCACTTACTAACATTCATCAGCCTCCATTTCTCCTTTTTTATTTTTTAACATAACACAAAATATGCCATTTTAGCATATGCAACTCAATGCCATTAAAGACATTCCCAGCGTGTAAAACCATCACCATTTTCATTTCCAGAACTTTTCATCAAACCAACCAGAAACTTGGTACCCATAAAACATTCCTCACACTCTTTCCCTTCAATCCCTAGTAACCTCTTTTCTACTTTCCGTGGCTTGTGAATCTTCCTATTCTACATATGTTATATAAGTAGAATCATACAATCTATGTCTTTTTGTGACTGGCTTATTCATTTGGCATAATGTTTTCAAATTTCATCCATGTTGTAGCAGGCTCCAAAATTTCATTCCTTTTTAAAACTCATAATACTCCATATTATGCATATACCATGTAGTTCATCCATTCATCTGTTGATGAACATCTGAGTTGTTTCCACTTTTTGGCTATTGTGAATACTGTTATGAACAATGATATACAAGTAACTGCTTGAGTCTCTGCTTTCAATTCTTTGGGTATATAAATAAGAGTGGAATATGATAATTCTGTGTTTAACTTTTGAGAAACTGCCCAACTGTTTTCCATAGTAGCTGCACCATTTTGCATTCCCACCAGCAACGTATAAACTTCCAATTTCTCCACATCCTCCCCAACATTTGTTATTTTCTGGGGCAGTTTTGGTTTATTTTGTTTGATACAACCATCCTAATAAGTGTGAAAGGGTATCTCATGTGATTTTGATTTGCATTTCCCTAATGCCAGTAATGTTGAGCATACTTTCATGTGCTTATTAAACATTTAATTATTTTTTTCTTTTTTTTAAGATTTTTCTGAAGATTTTATTCATTCATTTGAAGCCCCAATGTGGGGATTGATCCCAGGACCCAGAGATCATGAGTTAAACCGAAGACAGACACTTAACCATTTGAGCCACCCAGGCACCCTTCACCCCTTTTCAAATAAAAATTTTATTTGTCAGAGAGAGAGAGAGCGCGCGAGAGCAAGCAAGCGCACAGAAGGGGGAGTGGCAGGCAGAGGGATAAGCAGGCTCCCAACAGAGTAGGGAGCCTGATGTGGGGCTCAATACCAGGACACCGAAATCATGACCTGAGCCAAAGGCAGACGCTTAACCAACTGAGTCACCCAGGTGTCCCGAACATTTGCATATTTTCTTTGGAGAAATATCTATTCAAGTCTTTCACACATTAAAAAGAAAAACTGTATTGAGGTGTAGTTGATATAATATTAGTTTCAGGTGTATACCATAGTGATTCAACAATTATATAAAGTACAAAATGCTCACCACAGTAAGTGTAGTTACCATCTGTCACCATACACAATTACTCCAGTGTTACTGGCTATATTCCCTCTGTTCTACTTTTTAATCACCCTAACTTATTTATTTCATAACAGCAAGTTTGTACCTCTTAATCCCCTTTACCTATTTTAGCTTCCCTGCTTACCCCATTACAAATTCAGTTTTCAGCTGCATCTAGACTATCACTTGCTGCTTATATTCTTCTTTTCCTTTCTCCTAACAAATTACTCCAGGTCACCACCTCTTTCAAACCCAGTTCTCACTTCACATCCTGTTTTCTGAAGATTAAGACCAACAAGATACTACCTTTTCATCAACCTTCCATCTTTCCCAGCATAAGATGGTGGTCCTTTCTAGAATGTTCATCCTATAATATCTACCGGTATATGTAAAACCAATTCCTGAGAAACATTTTTCCTATTCATTTGACAAACTCAGATCTCCCTATCCAGCCATTCTCTAACTGCTGTTGTTTCCTTCCTTCCTTCTACTACCAAATCTCATGGCAATCCCCCAACTTCCCTTCATGCCCTTCCCCAAAAACTAAACAATATTTATTATTAAACAATATAATAATTAACAATATTTACTAAGTCCTTAGGTACAAGGGACTATAGGAAGTCTAAAAAATAGGGCACCTGGGTAGCTCAGTGGGTTAAGCCTCTGCCTTCGGCTCAGGTCATGATCTCAGGGTTCTGGGATCGAGCCCCCATCGGGCTCTCTGCTCAGCAGGGAGCCTGCTTCCCCCTCTCTCTCTGCCTGCCTCTCTGCCTACTTGTGTCTCTCTGTGACAAATAAATAAATAAAATCTTAAAAAATAATAAATAAATAAAGGACTGTCTCCAATAATTCCTTTAAACCCTCTAAATCTGGCTTCTGAACACACCATGCCACTGAAGTTCCTTTTTCCACTTCATTCTTTTACTCCTCTCTCAATGACAGCTGACTATGCTGTCATCATCTTCCACAATCAATATCAGCCCCTCCACTAGAGCCGAATTGTATTTTACTCAGTTCTAATGTTTATTAGAAGTCTCCTTCCACCATATCCACATACTAAGCATTCCTTCTGCTGCAGTCTCCACGCCACTATTTGTCTATAGGCCCAATGTCTTGTGCCTGTGTTACTATATAGTCTCCAGGATTTTTTTCCTAAAAAGAATCAACAAAATCAACTCTAAATCATGTCTCTTGAGTACTTAGAAACCAATGGAATAAAACACAAGTATGTAAAAATCCACACATTGTTTTAAACAGCTTTGAGATATAATTCACATACTATACCATTTACCATTTAAACATACAAAATCCAAAGGTATATTCACAGGTATGTACAACCATCACAATTTTGGAACATCTTCATACCTCAAAAAGAAACCTTGTATCTTTTAGCTATTGCCCCAACCACCATTCCTACTACCCCCTTAAGTCCCCACCCATCCACTAATCTTCTTTTTTCCTATAGATTTCTTTATTCTGGATTTTCATATGAATGAAATCGTATGACTGTTTTCTTTCACCTAGCACAAAGTTGTCAAAGTTCACCCATGTAGCATGTATCAGTACTTCATTTCCTTCATGGCCAAATAATATCCCATTATATGGATATAGCACATCTTGTTTATACATTCATCTTTTGACAAATAGTTGGGGTTTTTTTTTTTATCTTTAAGATAGTAAAAGTAACACTGTTATGATTATCTGTGTACAGGTTTTTGTCTAAACATGTGTTTTCAATTCTCTTAGATATATACCTAAAAGTAGAATTGCTGGATCATATGGTAACTCATGGATCATATGGATCACTTGAGGAACTGCCAGGCTATATTCCCAAGCAGCTGCACAACTTTATATTCCTACCAAAAAATATAAGAAGGTTCAGATTTCTCCACATTCCCATCAACATTTAATATTATCTGACATTTTTATTTTAACCTTCCTAATTGATATGTAGTATCTCATTGTGGTTTTGATTTGCATTTCTCTAGTAACTAAGGATGTCAAGCATCTTTTCATGTACTTATCAGCTATCTGCATATCTTATATACAGAAGTGTCTATTCAGATCCGTTGCCCATTTTTAAATTGGGTTATTTGTCTTTTTATTATTGGGTTGTAACAGTTTGTTTGTTTGTTTTTTAAGATTTTTAAGAGAGAGAGATCACAAGTAAGAGAGGCAGTGAGAGAGACAGAGGGAAGCAGACTCTCTGCTGAGCAGAGAGACCGATGTGGGGATCGATCCCAGGACCCCGAGACCATGACCTGAGCTGAAGGCAGAGGCTTAACCCACTGAGCCACCCAGGCGCCCCGGGTTGTAACAGTTCTTTATATATTCTAGACACAAGTGCTTATCAAATATGTAACCTGCAAGTATTCTTTCCCTTTCTATCGGAGAATCTTTTCACTTTTCTTGATAATGGCCTTTGTGACATGAAAGTTTTTAATTTTGATACAAGTCCAACTTATTTTTTCTTATTTCGTTATTCATGTTTTTGGTATCATATCTAAAAAACTGGTGCCAGATCCAGGGTCATGAAGATTTATCCCTATTTTTTGTTCCATGAGTATTATGGTCTTAGCTCTTATGTTTAGGTCTTTGACAAATTTTGAGTTAATTTTTGTATACGGCATGACCTAAAGTTCCCACTTCACTTCGTTCTTTTTTGCATACGGCTATCCAGTTCTCCTAGCACCACTTGTTAAAAAGACCATTCTTGGGGTGCCTGGGTGGCTCAGTGGGTTAAAGCCTCTGCCTTTGGCTCAGGTCATGATCCCAGGGTCCTGGGATCAAGCCCCACATCGGGCTCTCTGCTCGGCAGGGAGCCTGCTTCCTCCTCTCTCTCTGGCCTGCCCCTCTGCCTACTTGTTATCTCTGTCAAATAAATAAATAAATAAATAAAAATCTCAAAAAAAAAGAAAAAGAAAAGACCATTCTTTCCCTCACTGAATGGCTCTGACACCCCTATCATAAATCAATTGACTATAACGAAAGTGATCTTAAGGAAGAACAAAGCTGGAAATCTCACGATCCCAAGTTTCAAACTATACTACAAAGTTAATGTTAATAAAAACAGTACGGTACTGGCACATAAATCAATAGAACAGGACAGAGAGCCCAGAAATAAATTCACTCTTATATGGCCAATTAATCTACAATAAAGGAAGCAAAAATAAACACCACAGAAAAGACAGTCTCCTCAATAAATGGCATTGAGAAAACTAGACAGCTACATGCAAAAGAGTGAAAGTGGACCAGTATCTTACACTATATACAAAAATTAACTCAACGTGGATTAAAGACTTAACTATAAGACCTAAAACCATAAAACTCCCAAAAGAAAATGTAGGCAGTAATCTCTTGGACCCTGGCCCTAGCAATATTTTTCTGGTTTAAGTCTCCTCAGGCAAGGGAAACAAAACAAAAATAAACTAATAAAACTACACCAAACTAAAAAACTTTTGCACAAACAAGGAAACCAACAAAATGAAAAGGCAACCTACTGAATGGTAAAAGACATTTACAAATGATATTCCAGTAAGAGGTTAATATCCAAAATATATAAAGAACTCACACAACTAAATTAAAAAAAAAAAAAAACCCACAAAAAACCCCACAAATAATTCAATTAAAAAATGGGGAGAGGACCTAAAATAGACATTTTTCCAAAGACACAAAAAGATGCTCAACATCACTCACCATCAGGGAAATGCAAATCAAAACCACAGTGAGATATCACCTCACACCAATCAGAATGGCTAGTATCAAAAGGACAAGAAATAAGTACTGTGGAGGATGTGGAGAAAAGGGAACCCTCATGCACTGCTGGCAGGAATGTAAACTGGTGCAGTCACGATGGGAAACAGTAGAAAGGCTCCTCAAAAAATTAAAAACAGAAATACCGTATGATCCAATAAATCCACTGCTAGGTATTTACACAAAGAAAACAAAAACACTAATTCAAAAAGAGAAATGCACCCGTATGCTCACTGGAGCATTATTTACAACAGCCAAAATATGGATACAACTTAAACATCCACCAATAGATGAATCAATTATGTTGTGTATATATACAATGGAATATTACTCAGCCAGAAAAAATGAATGAAATCCTGCCATTTGCAACAACATGGATGGACCTAGGAGGTATTAAACTAAGTAAAATGAGTCAGACAGAGAAAGACAAATACCATGTGATTTCACCTATATGCGGAATCTAAAAAACAAATGAACAAAACACACAAAAAAACAGATTCATGAATATAGAGAATAAATTGATGACTGCCAGAAAGGTAGGTTGGGGGGGATAGGCCAAACAGATGAAGGGGATTAGGGGGATTACAAACTTCCAGCTATAAAATAAATTAAGTCATGGTGATGAAAATACAGCATCGGGAATATAGTCAATAATAGAATAAATATACATAAAGAATAAATATATAATAGAATAAATACATAATAGAATATATAGATAAATAAATAGATAAATAAAAATAATAGAATAAACATATATAAAGAATAACAAATCTGTACAGTGACAGATGGTAACTACTTATCATGGTGAGCATTTCATAATGTGTATGTAATTATCCACACTGTGTTATACATAATATAATACTGTATGTCAACTATATTTCAATTAAATTTTTTAATTTTTAAAAAACTTTAGCACCTGGGTGGTGCAGTGGGTTAAAGTCTCTGCCTTCAGCTCAGGTCATGATCCCAGGGTCTTGGGATAGAGCCCCGCATCAGGTTCTCTGCTCCGTGGGGAGCCTGCTTCCTCCTCTCTCTCTGTCTGCCTCTCTGCCTACTTTGATCTCTGTCAAATAAATAAAATCTTAAAAAAAAAAAAACTTTAAAAACCAGATAAGAACACTATAGTCATTTTCCAGAGAAGATGTACAAATAACAAATACACATATAAAAAGATGCTCATCAGTAATCATTAGGAAACTACAAATCAAAACCACAAATGAGGTATCACTTCACACCCACTAGGATGACTATAATTTAAAAAATGGAAAATAACAAGTGTTGAGGATGTAGAGAACCTGGAACTGTCCTACATTGCTGATGGGAATGTAAAATGATACAGTTGCTATGGAAAACAGTTCCACAAAAAATTAAACCTGGAACTATCATATGACCCAGCAATTCCACCCTGAGGTATCATACCCCAAAGAATTAAAAACAGGTCCTACAACAAACACTTGAACATGAATATTCACAGCACTACTATTCACAGTTGCTAAAAGATGGAGAGAACCCAAATGTCCAAATTTCTACCTGATGCTTTTATCATTCACTGAAAGGCATTAGACATTCTCACTGTAATTAGTTCTTTAAAAAGGGGGTGGAGCCCAGGTAGAAGGTACTTAAATTCCTCCCCCAGTTTTGAGATGAAGACAGCAGAAGGAGGAAAACACCATTACTATTGGTATATTTTATTTATTTTTTTTAAAGATTTTATTTCTTTCTTTATTTATTTGACAGATAGAGATCACAAGTAGGCAGAGAGGCAGACAGAGAGAGGAGGAAGCAGGCTCCCTGCCAAGCAGAGAGCCAGATATGGGACTCGATCCCAGGACCCCAGGATCATGACCTGAGCGGAAGGCAGAGTTAACCCACTGAGCCACCCAGGCGCCCCTATTGGTATATTTTAATCTGAAGTCCATATATCTAAATTATCTATTTAATCACTGATAATCACTTATATATTGCTGGGCAATGATCTTAGTTCCACTATGGCTTGTTATGATCACTAGTGACCTCATCCAATTTTCAAAAATCAATTTTAAATCCTCTTTTGGAATCATACTAGACTGGCTTAGAAGCTAAATCAAAAAAGGGAAAACTTTCTTTTTAGGAATTAATATTCCTTTCGTCTATTTTTTCTTTCAGTAAAACAGTTTAGCTGGCAGGCCAATGCCCATTTTAAACTCACGCAAGCATCTAGAATTAGATCTTAACTCTAGGATTTCACCTGCAGAGCTGAATAGGCAATTGTTCTACTCCCACAAGAAATCAAATTTAAAACTCTCAGCTTTTTCCACTACAACAGTCTACATGAGAGGTCAGCTAACATTTCTGGCCATCCACCCTACTGAGCATATCAGGCACAGGAAACCATTCTATACCAGTCACTAGTCATTTGTTCCACTGCTTTAGAACCTCATGCTGTTTCTCCTCCACAATACACTGCCTCTTTAAGATCCTTTACCAAGTCTACTTTCCTAGTATTTCCTAGCTTCTCCATCCACAACCCTGAAGACTTCATACTTCAAACATTAGGTAATAAGAAACTTCTTTCCAGTCTCTTACACAGCAATCTTGAGCTTTTTATCACATATGTAATGTATTTTAACAAAATATTACACAAAACCCTTAAGATACTTATCAAGAAAAAAATGAATATAAAAACTCCTCAAAGAGGTATCATATATCGGAATGCTTGACAAACCCTCAAGAAGCCCTTACAGGAAGAAAATGTAAATGCCTTCAAGTCCTCCAGATTCAAAAACCCTAAAGATGTCCAGTCTAATGTACAAAGTAATTAAACATACCCATGATGATGACTTCAAACACTTCAAGAAATCTTATGTTTAATTTTATCACATCCCACTGTTTTTTTTTTACATTCCATTATTTTTAAAATGTGTTAGGTATATACCTAGTACATTCTAAATTATCCTATTAATCAGAATATTCATTTAAATAAACTAATTCCTTAATCTCACTCTGTGAGTTCAAGGTCACAATTAGAGGTTAAGTTAAAGGTCTTGCAGAGTTTATTCAACTGTATACTGTAGCAGCATTTAGGCTATCACCTTGCACAAAGACATTTTTATTGTATTTTGGGTATATAAGGTGTGTACTAAAACGGAGTAGGGAGGGAAGACTGAACATCCAGTGACACATCAAATCATACATTTTATAGCTTAGTTACATAAATCTTTTTTTAATATTTGATTTATTTATTTGAGAGAGAGAGAAAGAAAATGTACACAAGGGAAGGAGCAGAGAGGAAGGAAGAGGGAGGGAGAAAGAATCTCAAGCAGACCCCTTGCACTGAGTGCAGAGCCTGATGCGGAGCTTGATCCCACAACCCAGAGGAAACCTGAGCAGAAACCAAGAATCAGAGGCTTAACTGACTGAGCCACCTAGATGCCCCATTAATAAATCGTCTGACACAGAACAAAGACATTTGTGTTAGTAAATACCTCAGAAAGAAACTCAATGCCCTCTGAACCATACAGTTACCTCTCTTGCCCCTCAAAAATGCATGTTAACCCCTTTCAAATACATCAGACTGTTTCACATTGTGAGCTATAATTATACATTCATAACTGTAAAAAGAAACCATCTAAAATTTTAATAAAATCACAATATCCTGTCTTGAAATGAAGATGACAGTGTATAAAAAACCTCCTCTGCGAAATTAAGGAGTCAATCCCATTTACAATTACACCCAAAACCATAAGATACCTAGGAATAAACCTAACGAAAGAGGCAAAGTATCTATACTCAGAGAACTATAAAGTACTCATGAAAGAAATTGAGGAAGACACAAAGACATGGAAAAATGTTCCATGCTCATGGATTGGAAGAATTAATATCGTGAAAATGTCTATGCTACCTAAAGCTATCTACACATTTAATGCAATACCTATCAAAATTCCATCCAATTTTTTCAAAGAAATGGAACAAATAATCCTAAAATTTATATGGAACCAGAAAAGACCTCGAATAGCCAAAGGAATATTGAAAAAGAAAACCAAAGTTGGTGGCATCACAATTCCAGACTTCAAGCTCTACTACAAAGCTGTCATCATTAAGACAGTATGGTACTGGCACAAAAACAGACACATAGATCAATGGAACAGAATAGAGAGCCCAGAAATAGACCCTCAACTCTATGGTCAACTAATCTTCGACAAAGCAGGAAAGAACATCCAATGGAAAAAGGATAGCCTCTTCAACAAATGGTGTTGGGAAAATTGGACAGCCACATGCAGAAAAATGAAATTGGACCATTTCCTTACACCACACACGAAAATAGACTCAAAATGGATGAAGGATCTCAACGTGAGAAAGGAATCCATCAAAATCCTTGAGGAGAACACAGGCAGCAACCTCTTCGACCTCAGCCGCAGCAACTTCTTCCTAGGAACAACGCCAAAGGCAAGGGAAGCAAGGGAAAAAATGAACTATTGGGACTTCATCAAGATCAAAAGCTTTTGCACAGCAAAGGAAACAGTCAACAAAACCAAAAGACAACTGACAGAGTGGGAAAAGATATTTGCAAATGACATATCAGATAAAGGGCTAGTATCTAAAATCTACAAAGAGCTTAGCAAACTCAACACCCAAAGAACAAATAATCCAATCAAGAAATGGGCAGAGGACATGAACAGACATTTCTGCAAAGAAGACATCCAGATGGCCAGCAGACACATGAAAAAGTGCTCTGCATCACTGGGCATCAGGGAAATACAAATCAAAACCACAAGGAGATACCACCTCACACCAGTCAGAATGGCTAAAATGCACAAGTCAGGAAACGACAGATGCTGGCGAGGATGTGGAGAAAGGGGAACCCTCCTACACTGTTGGTGGGAATGCAAGCTGCTGCAACCACTCTGGAAAACAGCATGGAGGTTCCTCAAAAAGTTGAAAATAGAGCTGCCTTATGACCCAGCAATTGCACTACTGGGTATCTATCCTAAAGATACAAACGTAGTGATCCAAAGGGGCAAGTGTACCCGAATGTTTATAGCAGCAAGGTCCACAATAGCCAAGTTATGGAAAGAACCTAGATGTCCATCAACAGATGAATGGATAAAGAAGATGTGGTATATATATACGATGGAATACTATGCAGCCATCAAAAGAAATGAAATCTTACCATTTGCGATGACATGGATGGAACTAGAGCGTATTATGCTTAGCGAAATAAGTCAACTGGAGAAAGACAACTACCACATGATCTCCCTGATATGAGGAAGTGGAGATGCAACGGGGGTGGGAGTTAAGGTGGTAGGAAAAGTAAAAATGAAAGAAGATGGGATCGGGAGGGAGAAAAACCAAAAGAGACTCTTAATGTCATAAAACAAACTGAGGGGGGTGGGGGGAACAGGGGTTGGGTGAGGGTGGTGGGGTTACATCATATGTTTAAATAAAGCTTAAATAAAGTAAAAAAAAAAAAAAAAAGAGATGTTGAAATAATTAGGCTTTTTAGTATGTTAAGTTACATGAGAAGTATTGTCAAATAAGTGATGCTAAATCTTCTCAGATTATATGTGTATGGATATATGTTATTAATATAAATATCCTAGTAATTATGTAAAATTTCTAAAAGTCTGATATGTGCTGGTATGATGTTATCAGTCATAATTCTATCTTGAAATGTTGTATGCCACAGAAATAACCAAATTTCCTTGTCAATGACATAATAAATTCCCATCAGATCTCCAACTAAAAAAAAAAAAAACAAAAAACCTCCTCTGCAAACTACTTTAGGAGCAAAGACATAAACAAAGCTGAGAAGTATGAAGTTCTTTTACTCTATTTCCTTAAAATTTAGGCAAGCACAACAAACTGCTGAAGAAGTATTTGTTTTGAGGAAAAGTGAGAAGTTTTGGAAATTAGAGAAAAATATAGAGAATTAAAAGTCTAACAGTACACATGTATCATTATTCCCAAATACTCTCATTGTTTTAATAACTGCTCAACAAGGATTGTGAGAAATCCACTAGAGTACCCTATGTATTGCCATCATAGAGAACACACATAAAGAATTCACAAATGGTCTATGCCAATAACTGCCCTATCATTAAATATTTCAGTAACTTCCACTAATCCCCAAAAAATTCTATCATGCTGGGTATCTAAGGTTACCTGATCTATGCACCTCAATGTTACACTGCCTGATCCACACTAACCCATATTACCTAATTTCCCCAGGAAGTTACCAGGAGAAAGTTCAAATGAAGATAGTGGTCTCATATAGAATCTGCAAATGGTCAGCAGAACCTACGTACCGGCAAGTCCACACTAACATCAGTACCATCCAGAAGTGACACCCGACATGTGATGACGGACTTAGAGTCTCCAGCTGCAGGAATGTGTGTGGCAGCTCGTTGAGCTTCTCGGAGTCGTTCCTTTTCCGCATGTTTACGCATCGACCGACGCCCAAGTGTTCTACGGAAGAAGCTCAGCATTTTTGTCACTAATAAAACCAGAGAGAAAAAGGTATTAGCTGACTCCCCACAACGTGCAGTCAGACAAATGGTGTTATTTAGTAAAATCTTGTGGCCACTACGAACATACTGTTAAAAGGAGCAAGTAAATTTGAAAAACATAATTAAAACTAGCTACTTTAACTCAAAGTTCTTAAAAACCTTTATATAAAATAGAGCTATGACTTACAGCATTTCTAAATTTACTGGTCTATTTTATAAGGAGCTAACAGGAGACAACAAATATTTATGAAGTTTATTAGGTCTTCCGAGTCAATGAATTTTATGTACAATTGCCATATAACTCTACAAACATTAGGAGACAATCCACACACTAACATATCCTTTGATGATCATAAAAATTCTAAAAAGTTCCATTTCCTTTCTGAGCAATCACAATAAAAACACAAAAACGGGTACCTGCCTCACTCAGTGGATGAAACACTCGACTCTCAATCTCAGGGTTGTAGGTTGTAGGTTGTGGAGATTACTTAAAAATAAAATCTTAGTGGCGCCTGGGTGGCTCAGTGGGTTAAGGCCTCTGCCTTCAGCTCGGGTCATGATCCCAGGGTCCTGGGATGGAGCCCCGCATCAGGCTCTCTGCTCAGCGGGGAGCCTGCTTCCCCCCTCCCTCTCTCTGCCTGCCTCTCTGCCTGCTTGTGGTCTCTCTCTGTCAAAATAAATAAATAAATAATCTTTTTAGAAAATAAAATAAAATCTTAAAAAATAAATAATCACCTAGTTCAGCTAATATATAAATATAATTCAAATACATTTTTGTTAAATAGTCCATTATTTAAAGATTTTAAATTGCTATTTAATAGTCAATTCTTTATAATGTTAAATTATTTTAAGGCCACTTTTCTTATCTTTATTAAGAATGTTAAAGTTTAATCAAAATAAAACGGGTTTAGTAATTTTTTTAATTGTTTAAAGATTTTATTTATTTATCTGACAGAGAGAGAGAGAGCACATAAGCAGGAAGAACAGCAGGCAGAGGAAGAGGGGGAAGCGGGCTTCCCACTAAGCAGGAGCCTGATGTGGCACTCGATTCCAGGACCTCAAGATCATGAAGATCATGACCTGAGCTGAAGGCAGACACTTAACCAACTAAGCCACCCGGGCGCCCCTGGTTAATAATTTTAAAAATAAAGCAAACACAAATGGTAATGCCATAAAAACCATCTTGCTAACCTAATGTTTAATTTATGCAAAATAAGAGAATGAGAAAAATAAGTTAAAGACAATGATTAATTCCAGAGAAAACAAGAAGTTGAGCAGAAAAAGGAAGGTAATCACAGTATACTACATGACTTAGCTAATGTTTAAATATTCATGGGACGCCTGGGTGGCTCAGTTGGTTAAGCAGCTGCCTTTGGCTCAGGTCATGATCCCAGCATCCTGGGATCGAGTCCCACACATCAGGCTCCTTGCTTGGTGGGGAGCCTGCTTCTCCTTCTGCCTCTGCCTGCCACTCTGTCTGCCTGTGCTCGTTCGCTCTCTCTCTCTCTCTCTGACAAATAAATAAATAAAATCTTAAATAATAATAATAATAAATAAATATTCATAATACTATAAACACTAAGTATTGATCTAAGCATAACTGTAAAGTAACTATAAGAAGACATATATAACAAGGAGATGCAGAGAGCCAAATCCTCATCTTGCCAAGTTGGAATTCAACAGATAATTCCTGAAACCAAATATCAAGAAGTGAAATAAAAGCATGTTACTTAAAATGTGTAAGTTTGGCCTTGAGGACAGACTAGAACTCAGCAGAGTGCTATTTTTCAAAAGAATTCTTCAGGTTAGGTGACTCAAATGTAGTTTATACATTTATAAGCTTGATTAAAATAAAAGCTAATTTAAATGTAAATACCAGCACATTAAAAAACAAGTCTCTATAAATTGAAGATTATCATACACATATCACACATATGAATAGCCCTACATAACTGAGTAAACTGGCAAAGCCGTGAGACTTGTCCTTTGTATGTTCCTCTACTTAAATTCCAAGAAAATAAAACTTTAGATAACTTTTCAGTTTACAAAGCACTCATATGTAACATCTGGCTACAGTCTCTTTCTCTTCAGACATTGCTCCTTTTGCACTTTGCTATCCATTCTTGTTTCAACTGCCTAAGAAAGGTACTTGTTATCCCAGATATGAAATGCCCATGTGTCAGACACTCCCTATTTTTTAATTCAACTCTACCTATATCTCCCCTCGGGAACATTCTCTGATAACCAAGGAGTTAGTCACTCCCATCATCACACTTCCACTGAAACATGAAAATATTTTACTGTATCACTAATCAGATTTTAATTATTTATTTACATGTCTGTCTCATTTATTATGAACTCCTGAAGATGTAATTCCTATTTTGAATAGCCAGCCACCCAGAACATCTCATTAAGTACAACAAATGGTCAGTAAATAATCTTACTTGCATCTCAGAAAAACTCCCAAAATATTATCTTATTTTTGATGAGCAAACTAAGGGTCCGATAAATGAAACCACTGGCCATGTCCATTATTTAGAAAATAATGAAGACAGGGGCTCAAACTCTGATTTTTCTGATTCCGAATTCTTGGTCCTTCTACTACATCACAGAACAATTCATGTAAAACTTGTATTTTAGAGGTAAGAAATCATCAAAGATCATAGCTAAAAAGAGTCTGAATGAAAATACAAGCAAAAACATACATGATAAATCTGGCTTTTTTAAACTTACTTCAGCTTATTTGACAAACAAACTGCAAGGGGGGAAAATAACTGCAAAGAGAACTACAGATTAAAACAGACTTGGGGCACCACCTGGGTGGCTCAGTGAGCTGAGCCTCTGCCTTTGGCTCAGGTCATGATCCCAGAGTCCTGGGATGGTCCCCCCCATCCGGCTCTCTGCTCAGCAGGGAGCCTACTTCCCCCTCTCTCTCTGCCTGCTTCTCTGCCTACTTGTGATCTCTGTCAAATATATAAATAAAATCTTGGGGGAAAAAAAGGACTTAAAATACAAACCATCAATCACAATGCACATACATTGGATCCTAATTTAAATAAACCTTTTCTTTTTTTAAGTCATCTGATGTTATCATTAGGGAAAGCTAGGTCAAAGATAAATGGGAGGGGCGCCTGGGTGGCTCTGTCAGTTGAGCGGCTGCCTTCAGCTCGGGTCATGATTCCGGGGTCCTGGGATCAAGCCCCACATCGGGCTCCCTGCTGGTGGGGAGCCTGCTTCTCTCTCTCCCTGAGAGAGAGCCTGCTGCTCTGCCTGCTTGTGCTCTCTCTCCCTGAGAGAGAGAGCCTGCTGCTCTGCCTGCTTGTGCTCTCTCTGTGTCTCAAATAAATAAAGTCTTTAAAAAAAAAAAAAGGTATATGGGAACTCTGCTATTGTAACTTCCTCATAAGTCTAATTTAATTTCAAAATTTAGGAAATTTTAAAGTCACAAATTTGTTAGGGCACCAGGGTGGTGCAGTGGGTTGAGTGTTCGACTACTGGTCTCAGCTCAGGTCACAATCCTGGGGTCCTGGGATTGAACTCTGTGTCGCTCTGCACTCGGTGCACAGTCTGTTTGTGATTCTCTCTCTCCCTCTGCCCCTCCTGCTCATGCTGTTTCTCTCTCTCTCTCTCAAATAAATAAATAGAATCTTTTTTTAAAAAGTCACACATTTGCTGTTACACATATATTTTACAAGAAGTCTTATATAACCAGTTGACACTTTAAACTAGATGCGTTTGTGGGGTACCCGGGTGGCTCAATTGGTTAAGCTTCTAACTCGTGATTTTGGCTCAGGTCATGATCTTGAGATGGTGAGATCAAGACCTGCATCAGCTCTGCTCTAGGCATGGAGCCTGCTTAGGAGTCTCTCTCTCCCCATCTCACCCTGGTCACCTGTTTTCCTTCTATTTCCATCAAAAAAGAGAAAGAAAAAAAGACAATAATAATAAAATTTAAATTAGATGCATTTATAAATATGATGAAAATAAAAGACGAAATACTGGGGTAATACCAATGTAATAAAAAAATTCAATTGCTATAAATTGAGGATTATAGCCTCATTTTACAAGTATGCATATTGCTATGTAATTAGGTAAGTTAGCAAAGCCATGATAGCTGTCATTTGAACTTCCTAAGGACATAAATTATACAGGCACATATTTGAACACTGACTGGACTGTTTATGATAACCAAGGAATTGCTGCCATTTTTCTTTTATATAAAATAGTGGTATTAAAGTTAAGTGGAGATAGAAACTGAAGAAATTGCCCAGATAAGTGGCCACTGTTGGAGCATCATGGGTACATGGGGGTTCATTATACTCTTCTGACTACTTGAATTTTTCCAAAATAAAATGTTTCAGGGCACCTGGGTGGGTCAGTGGGTTAAGCCTCTGCCTTTGGCTCAGGTCATGATCTCAGCGTCCTGGGATCAAACCCCGTTATCAGGCTCTCTGCTCAGTGGGGACCCTGCTTCCCCCTCTCACTCTCTGCCTGCCCGTCTGCCTACTTGTGATCTCTGTCAAATAAATAAATAAAACCTTAAAAAAAAAACCCACACACAACAGAAAAACAACAACAAAACAAAAGTTTTTCTAAGGGAAAATAATGTTCAAAATGCACTATAACTGTGTGAGTCCTAGGAAGCAAATGAACTATAAAGTAAGTTTTCTGACTTTCCCCTTATCCTCTACCTTGAAAATAAAAATTCATTGTTCAAGTACAGTTAACCTGCTAAGGAAAAATAAAGTTTCTTTAAGATTTAATATCTATGTATTTTAAACCATAAAACCTAATGCCACAAACAACTTTTTTTTTTTTTTTAAAGATTTTATTTATTTATTTGACAGAGATCACAAGTTGGCAGAGAGGCAGGCAGAGAGAGAGGAGGAAGCAGGCTCCCTGCTGAGCAGAGAGCCCAATATGGGGCTTGATCACAGGACCTTGGGATCATGACCTGAGCAGAAGGCAGAGGCTTAACCCACTGAGCCACCCAGGCACCCCAACTTTTTACAAAATATAAAAGCAAGTTACATGAAAATAAATTCCAGGTGGACTAAGAATTTAAAATCAAAGAAATGATAAAGTATTAGAAGGAAACAATATATTAAAGAGCTTTTAAATTTAAAGGATTAATATGCAGTTTAATGAAGAATTATCACAAACCATTAAGATAATGCAACAGAAAAAAAATGGGCAAGATATGAAGAAACAAGTTCAGTTCTAAAAGATGATATGAAATGAAAATATGTATAAAAAAATTTGACCTCAACAATAACAAACGAAATCTAAACTAAAAAATAAGATACTATCTGTCATTTAAGACTCAAGATAGCCAGTGTTGAAAAGGATATTGGAAAAACAATCACCTTCATACACTGTCCTCTTCGGAGGATTTAAATGTGCCCCCACTTCCACTCAGCAATTATATTGCTGGTAGGATATCCTAAGAAATAGGTTGTGGGATCCAAATTGTAGAAATAAGGATTTTCAGGGCATCATCTTAAGTATGTCCATCAACATGCTGTAGTTAAACAAATTAATGTTATACAACTCAGCTGTTTTTTAAATACAACTGACTTAGACAAAATTTCTAAGTGAAAAATGAAAACAGAGAAAAGTGGTAAGTTTTATCCTGCTCTAAGGTGGGATACCTACATATAAACAAAAGGACTAAGACATGCAAACTATTAAGTGAGGTTATCTCTGGAGAGGGTCATGTGGAGGTACTGAAGTCCTCTATAATAAGAATATATGACTACGTCAAAAGAGTTTACTTTCTTTAAGATTTTATTTGACAGAGACAGAGAGAGAGAGAGAGAACAAAGCACAGAACCAGGGGAAACTGCAGGTAGAGGGCGAGGCTGAAGCAGGCTCACCACTGAGCAAGGAGCGGGATGTGGGGCTGACCAGGATCTGGGGATCATGACTTG
Organism: Taxidea taxus jeffersonii; assembly: GCA_003697995.1. Taxonomy (NCBI): domain Eukaryota; kingdom Metazoa; phylum Chordata; class Mammalia; order Carnivora; family Mustelidae; genus Taxidea; species Taxidea taxus. The sequence continues at coordinate 43,098 of RCUC01123399.1, forward strand.
GGCTGAAGGCAAATGCTTAATGAACTGAACCAGTCAGGCACCCCTCAAAAGAGTTCCTAAAAATTGTTAAGGGACACCTGGATGGCTCAGTCAGTTGCGCATCCGACTCTTGTTTGATTTCAGCTCAGGTCTTGATCTCAGGGTCCTGAGTTTAAGCGCAGCATTGGGCTCCACAATGGATGTGAAGCCTACATAAAAACAAAATTGTTAAAAGAAGAAAAGTTTTCCCATATTCATTATTTCTCCATCTCCCACTACCACTTTCATTCTAAATGCTACAGCAATGGGCTTTTAGCAACCACAAATCTGATCCCAGTTAAAAAATCATTAATGGTCTTGCTCTGGAGCCAGCTCTTCCTCCTGCCTCACCTTTCAGGCAGCCCACTCCCAGCTGTTCACTCTGCCCTGGTATCCCGGCTGCTCAATCAAGGATCTTTTTAACTGTGGACCTTTGTTTTGTTTTGTTTTGGCTGTTCCATCCTTCTGGAATGCTCTCTTTCCACTTCACCTCTCCCATTTCTTCAGAAAAGCATTCCCTGACTCCTGAGTCTAAATTAAGTGCTCCTTTTAGTACCCTTGGACTCTTCTTTATAATATTTGCCAAAACTGTAATTAAATACCCAATTGCTTAATTATCTTTTTTACTGGGTACTTCCCCACTGAAGAATCAAGGATCGGATCTGACTCATTCAGCAAGATGACCTAGCTAGCACAGCAATCAGAATATTAGGCACTCAATAAAGAACTTGTCTGATACTAAAACGTTACAGTGGAATTCTCAAAGAGTAGATTTACATGTTTTTTTAAATGCATTTTAATCTGTGATTACAATCATAAAAACGCAAACTGAAGTAATCCATTTACTACCTAAATTAACTGAAGTTGTTTTTAAATATGTATCTAAAACTCAAGTTTGTCATGAAATGTGTATATTGTCAAATGTGACTGGTGGCCACATTCTTTGGTAGACATTTGCTTTTTGATAAGGCAATATACCAATTTACAGCAACTGCCATAGATATATCTTTAACGCCACTAGTCCCAACAGAGAAAACGCCTACAAGACAGTAATTCAACAGAATATATATCATTTTCTTTTAAGATTTTATTTATTTCACAGACAGAGATCACAAGTAGGCAGAGAGGCAGGCAGAGACGGGGGGGGGGGGGGGGGGGGGGGGGGGGGAAGCAGGCTCACCGCTGAGCAGAGAGCCCGATGCGGGACTCGATCCCAGGACCCTGGGATCATAACCTGAGCCGAAGGCAGAGGCTTTAACCCATTGAGCCACCCAGGCACCCCACATATCATTTTCTAATGAAACTTACCTATAAAAAGAAAAAAAAACCCTGCAAACTAGCTTACGTGTACGAATAATTCACTATGTTATGTAGGGTCCAGCTCGTTTTAGCAATGTCAGAAATGGAGTTATGGGTAATTTTTCCCCTAATTCTTAACAAAATACTCCTGATATTAACTTAAAATGTTGTCAGAAGATTTAAAAGAGGGGCGCCTGGGTGGCTCAGTTGGTGAGGCATCTGCCTTAGGCTCGGGTCATGATCCTGGAGTCCCAGGGTCAGGCCCCCAAGACTGGCTCCCTGCTCAGCAGGGAGTCAGCGTTACCCTCTGCCTCTCCCCCTGCTCCTCTCTCTCTCTCTCTTCCAAATAAAATCTTTTAAGAAAAGGGGAGAGAGGGTAAAAGTCTTGGGTCTTCTGGCTCTTAGCTAAAATTCACGAGACTTTAGTAATCATAAAGATAGTGACAGGCACACTTAATGTTTACACACCGAAAAACCCCAACCTTAACACGCCCAGAGTCAGGGGCGGGGCGGGGGAAGGTCCTTTGGATCGCGCCATTGCTGGTAACCTACCTGCCTCTCATAATTTCCAAGTGGCCGAACTTGCAGTCCAAAGCAAACTAACCCCAGATGTCCACCCGGGTTTTTGTTCTAAGATCCTGCCACGAATCGCGGCGGTTTTTTCCCTTTGACCTGCCACATCCCCCTCGCCAGCCGGACAGCTAAGTCGAGATCTCTTAGAGAAGGGCGACCCCCGGCTGCTCCGGAGGGGGCCGGGACCGGGCAGGGGTCGGGCCGGCACACATTAACCCGCCTCACCCGCGGCTCTCCGCTCCGGCCGCGCCGCCCAGTATCGCCCGAAACTCAGCGGCCCAGCCCCATTGGCCGCCGCCGCCCCTCCCCTCCCGGCAGGTTTAATATTTTGCGGGCCGGCCAAGGAAGCAGCTGTGACTGGAGCGTCCCGAAGCGAGGCCGCGAGAACAGACCTCCGGCGCGAGCCAGAATGGGCCGACGGAGCGGTGAGGGGAAACGGGGTGTGGACCGAGTCCGGTACGGGCAGGGCGGCAGGGGCCACTGGGCCTCGCGCTTACCTGGGCTGGGGACCGAGGCGCGGTGGCTAAGGCAAGGCGGAGAGCCGGCGACGCGAGGGTGGAGGTCCCGTGAGCGACTGAGGAGGGGGCGGCTCCTCTAGAGACGCCAAGAAATGGCGGCCTGAAGCACGCACCCACCCTGCGCTAATCCTCTGAAGGACCCCAGCCGTCCGCCGGCCCGCCCCTTAAAGCCCCCTCTAGGCCCCGCCCTCCGGGGGCGGGGCGCTCTGCTCTTAAATGGGCAATGACACCGCCCCGGAAATCGCCTGGCTGGGTGAGATTCGGGTTAAACCGGCAATGGCAGGCCCTGCTGAATCTGCCACCAGTGCGAGAGGCCCGGCGTCCCGGGCTGGTTTAAAGGGGCGCTGCCGAAATCCAGCTCTGGCTATCAGACTCCTCCTTGGGAGGGGGTGCACGCCGGCGCAGAGCCCCCAAATTAGTCCCATCCCAAAGATAGTTTAGTCCGGTCTGAGCCCAGCGTCAGATGCTGCTAGATTCATTTACTCACTCGTTCCAGAAATTAATTCATTCAGCAAATCTTTAGTGCCCTGTTGTTAGAGGAACTTTTTCATTGTAGTGGGGAGAAGACGGTAACAAATACGTATTAAAGAGTGCTATGATGAAGAAAAAAAAAGAGAACAGGGAATAGATTTCTGTTTAACATTGCATGGTCAAGGAGATCCTTTGTGACCAGGGGACATTTCAATCGTTCTTTCTACAGATAATTTGTGAAATTAGCTATTATGAGCCAGGCTGTTTTCTAGACACCGGAGATACAGATAATCAACACAGACAAAAATCCCTCATGCAGCTTAAGTGCTAGCAGGAGGGACAGAAAATAAATGAGATAAATTAGTAAAATTAGATACTGTGTTAGGCAGTGCTGAATGATAGAGAAAAATCAAAGCACAGGACGGAGATAGGGACTAAGAAAGTGGTAATTTTAGATACTAGCTACGTAAGGAGGAAGGCCTCAATAAGAAGGTGACCTTTGAGTGAAAAGGAGGTGAAAGGAGTGAAGGAATGGTTTTGTGGACCCCTGGGGGAAGAGCAGAGGTTATTAACTCCAAAGGCCCCCTTGGGTGGGTGCTTGGTCTGCTCAAGGAAAGCCAGCGTGCCTAAAGGTAGATAAATAGAGCCGTGGGAGGTGACAAGCCAGGGAGGAGAGAGCTGTGAGGTGAAGGGCCTTATGAGCCTACCTGCGGGTCTGAGGAAGCCGGAGAATCTGTGGCAGGCCAGAGAGTATAAAGTTCATGAAGTCCCTGCTGGCTGAGATGGGAGAATGCACATACTCAGCCCCTTCTGGAGACTTGGCAAGGTGGGGCCTCCACCATCCCAAGACTTGGAATACTTGGGCTTGGCAGAGACAGCTGGTCTGTGCTCCATGTGGTGTTGGCTGGGGCAGCTGAACGGGAGCTGGCGATACCAAAACCTCCTCATTCATATCTGTGGCATCTCAGCCGGGCTGGCTGAGATGAACAGCTGAGTTCTGCCTGGGCCTCTTTCTCTAGGAGGGTAATTGGGGTGGCTCAGGCCTGGAAACTTATTAAAGGAAATGCCCAGGAGTTACATCATGTCACTTCTGTTGCCTGTTATGGTCAAAGCAAGTCACAGGGCCAGGCCAGTTTCATCTGGGATGGGAATAAGATCCCACCTCTTTTTTTTTTTTAAATAAATTTTCTTTCTCTACTTTTAAAAAATAACTTCATTGAGCTATGTCACATATGATACAATTCACCCACTTAAAGTGTACACCTCAGTAGTGTTTAGCATATTCACAAAGCTGTGCAACCATCATTACAATCTAATTGTAGGGCATTTTTATTTCCTCTCATGGGAGAGGTAGCATGGGAGTACAGGGATGGGAGGAATTGTTGAGGGTCATCTTTGCATCTTTATCTCAATAAAAAATCAACGGTGATGATTGTGATATAGGAGAGAGGGAAGCCGTGGATGTATAGATGAAACAAGAAAGCGCCATAGTTTGAAGCTTGGTACCTAGGTACATTGAACTATTCCAGTTTATGTATAGATTTAAATTTTTTGTGTAATAAAAAGTTTTTTTTATTTTTTAAAGATTTTTATTTATTTATTTGACAGAGAGAGAGACACAGTGAGAGAGGGAGAAGCAAATAGGGGGAGTGGGAGAGGGAGAAGCAGGCTTCCTGTGGAGCAGGGAGCCTGATGCGGGGCTCGATTCCAGGACCCTAAAATCATGACCTGAGCCGAAGGCAGATGCCCAATGACTGAGCCACCCAGGTGCCCCTGAAAACTACAGTCTCAAGAGCCATCCCCTCAGCCTATCAGGGCTATCTCCCTCCAACTATTTATTACCCAGTATCTACACATTTGAAAGCTGTATTTTAATTTATCTGTTTTCTGATCAATAGCACTTTCTGTCAAGACCTATAAACCTACCTCATTGTCCTAAACTGTTGCATGTCCCACCAGTCTGGAGAAAGTATCCTCTTGTCCCCTCTTCTGAATCCTTATCCTCCTGTCAAGGCTGGGGGGCGTTGAGTAAGGCTGTGGATGAGGGTAGAGAAATAGGTGAGAAAGATGGTTAGAGGCTGAAGGAAATATGAACTTGGGAAAGAAGAATGGAACCTAAGGACTTAAGTCATGGGAAGTTGTTTGTGCTTTAATCAAGAAGATTATTCTGAATAACAATTTGTCCCCTCCCCAAATCCTCCCTTCAGTACATAAATACCCTCAGCAATATCCCTATTTTGTGGTAAATTTGTCCCCTAATTGGCTCCCACCAGAGACAGAGAAGTTCCTCTCCTTGAACACAACTGAATTCGGCAAAAATGCATTTGGCTGCAAGTAACACACAATACAATTAACTGGGCTTAAATAAGGAGTTTAATGTTTTTCACATAAGTAATGAGAGATATGGCTGCCTCTGGCTGCCTAATATTGGTTCAGGTCCTCAACAATGTTATAAGGACCCTAAACACTTTTGCTCTTCCTGTTCTGCCACCCTTCACATGTTGAGTCTGGTTTTCATGCTTCCACCCTACTGGCCACAGAAGGGCTGCAGTATCTACAGCCCTTCTGAGTTTCATGAATGAAAGGAAAAGAACTTCATGAAGACTTGTCTTTTAATTCAGGGAATGAAGTCTCACCACCACCCCGGTGTCATCAGTCAGAACTAGGTTGGCTGCCCAGACTTAGACTACTTACCGACCATGGGGTAAGGGACCACCATGACATCTTTACACCAATTCTAATTCACTCTTGGGTTTTGGGGAAAGGCCTGCTCTCCCATCTGGGATCTCCATTAACTCCTTGAAAAAATCCAAGTTTTATTAGAGGAAAAGGGGGTGTTTCAAGGAAGAATGACTATGGGTGGGTGCTTACCACAATAACCCACTTTTTGGTGAAATAGTCCTAACCTGTGGAAAGATTTTCCTTTACTGAGCCAAGAGGTGTAACAAAAGGAAACTGTTTAGAATGGAGTGGAGAGGCCAGCAGGCGGAGCTCTCACACTGCTCCACTCAGACCCAACCGGAAAAGCTATACCTTGCAAGGGAATGCTGGTTTGGCTACTACTTTACCATCCCAGCAGCAAGCCAAAAGGTTTTTCTCCTCCCCAGCCAAAGAGACCGTCACAACCCAACCAATGAAAAGCCCCTCTACTTGGAACTCCTAGGTTATTTCAATGGACCTTTTGTCTTCAACAGCCCTCTCAGCTTCCCACTCTCCTGTATAAAAGAGCCATCCTTTCTTTGTTTTTCTGGACTTGCCTATGGTTTTGCCAAAATTTCCTTGCCCTGAACTGCAATTCTCTGCTATTCCCGAATTTTTGCCAGTGAAGTGATTGGCAGTTTTCAGGGAACATCCTCATTCTAGATTCCATTTCTATCTCAGGTCCTGGTTTCCTCTGTGGAGTCACACAAAAAGAGGAAGATCCAATTCTGTGGGTTCTAAAAATCATACAACCTGAGAGAGGGCTCTTTAAGTGAAATAACACAATTTTAAGGATTCAATATTAGGTAGAGGGGCTTGGAAGCAACCCACACAAGTCATGAGACCTAAAGCTTAAATCTAATTATCTTCATCGTACATCTGCCTCTGCCCACAAAAAGAGATATAATTCCTCTTTCACATCAGAACTCTTTAAATAATCAAGGACATTTGTTCCAAACTTGCAAAATCTCCTTCTCTTGTGCTGATTTCAAAAAAAGTAAAGAACTTCTTAATTAGTTTTTTTTTTTTTTTCTGAATTGGTCCACACTGGTGGGGTCACTCATGCCAAGGTATTCTGAGCAGAGTGGAGCAGAGGAAAATCCAACATAAGACTCCGTTCTCTTCGGAGACTGAAGGACCCCTACATTCCAAAAATTATCCATTGAGAAGAAAATACTCTCAGGGGAGTGGGTATCATAAAAACTCATTTATCAGACACCATGTCTAAGTGCATTACCTATTCCAAAAATGCACACAAATAAAATAAATCAGAAAACAAACCACGTCATCAGGAAACACCATTAAGAGCAAGAATGCTGTAAGCAGACTGCAAAGACTCTCAACTTCAGAAGCTAGAACATCTAAAACAACTTCAAGTCTGTTACGATAAAGATGATATTACCTTCCTCACAGGGGAGTAATGAGCGTTACTGTCAGAAAACAAGTTATCTGAAAATGTTTTCATAAGTATACAACATGACATATAAGACAATGTAAATACCGCAGATGAAGGAACAAAAAGTACCTGGGAATGCAAATAGAAAATGAGGGTATACGGAATGGAACCATCTCTTGTGCCTAATTTCATGTGATTGGGTCGTTCCCTTTACCTGGTTAAATCTTTCCTGAGCCAGAACCTCATGTTTGAAAGTCCACCTTTTCTCTCTTTGCAAGTATCCCTGGAAGGAGTAAGATCTTAAAGAAATTCCCACTAAAGTATTTAGCCATACAGGCTAACTGAAGGACACCTTAAAAGAATGGGGGATGACTGGGGGATAGGTATGCAGAGAAGGGACACAGAAGGATGAATTGAAGACAAGTTACTTCTTTCTCCGAACTACTTGGGCTCTTTCCCTACATCTGGAGATTCAGGGCAAAAGACCTAAGTATTCATGTTCCATGAATCCATATTTTGGGCATCACTTTGTTCAGCATTATTTGGAAAAGAGTCTACTGATTTGGTGGCCTATGCTTCTTATTTATACTAATGAGGAGAAAATTTCAGAAGGCCTTGGATGTCTCCATGCAAGTTCATAATATTGGGTAATAGGCAGAAATAAAAACTTCTTGCCATTAGATTTGCCTAATGGTGAAATGATGATGAGACCTAGGGAGTCAAGGGAAGGAAAAGGAAGGAGCCAAGGCTCAGTTATTTTTCTAAAAGTTAATGTGCATATGTCTCTGGCATATCTTGTTAGAAGGTTTAAGTCTAGGATAGAGTCCGAGAGTCTGCATTACCCACAGGTTTGCGGTCTGTTGATACTGCTCATTCGTGGGTACAGTTTTAGTAATGAGGTCTTTCACTGACTGCCCCACACCTGTGACTACTGGCCCGATATCAGGGTCTGGGAAGGCAATAGAAGACATACAGTAGAAGGATCAGTGCCAGTAAGTCACTTGAACAAGGATTCATTTTTTCTGGCATCAGTTTTCTCATCTATAAAATGAGGTAATTAGAACAGATGATGGGATGGATTGTGTCCTACAAAAGATAGGTTGTAGTTCCAATGCCTCATACCTATGAATGTGACCTTGATTGGTCTTAGGATATGAAATCAAGTTAAGATGAGATCACTTGAGGGGCGCCTGGGTGGCTCAGCGGGTTAAAGCCTCTGCCTTCGGCTCAGGTCATGATCTCAGGTCCTGGGATCAAGCCCCACATCGGGCTCTCTGCTGGCAGGGAGTCTGCTTCCTCCTCTCTCTGCCTGCCTCTCTGCCTACTTGTGATCTCTGTCTGTCAAATAAATAAATAAAATCTTAAAAAAAAAAAAAAGATGAGATCACTTGAGCAGATCCTAAACCAATATGGCTGGCATCCATATAAGAAAGATAAATTTGGGGCGCCTGGGTGGCTCAGTGGGTTAAGCCTCTGCCTTCAGCTTGGGTCATGATCTCAGGGTTCTGGGATGAGTCCCGCATCAGGCTCTCTGCTCAGCGGGGAGCCTGCTTCCTCCTCTCTCTCTGCCTGCCTCTCTGTCTACTTGTGATCTCTGTCTGTCAAATAAATAAATAAATAAAACTCTTTAAAAAAAAAAAGAAAGATAAATTTGTCCCCCACCCCCATGTTTATAGCAACATTATTTACAATAGCTGAGACATGGAAACAATCTAAGCAGCCATCAGACGATGAATGGATAAAGAAGGTGTGCTATTACAGGGGTGCCTGGGTGGCTCAGTCGGTTAAGCATCCAGCTCTTGGTTTTGGCTCAGGTCATGATCTTGTGGGTTGTGTGATGGAGCCCAGTGTCAGGCTCTGTGCTCAGCGGGGAGTCTGCTTGAAGATTATTTCCCTCCGCCCTTCCCCCAACTCCCACAAGCACACTTGCGTGCTTTCTCTTTCTCTCTCAAATAAATAAATAAATCTTAAAAAGAAAACCTATGGTATATATACAATGCAATATCATTCAGCCATAAAAACATGAGAAAATTCTACCATTTGCAACAACATTCATGGAACTTGAAGTTAATATGCTACGTGAAGTCAGACAGAGATATGTATGATCTCACATATTTAGCCATTCATCCATTGATGGACACTTGGGCTGCATCCACCTTTTGGCTATTGTAAATAATGCTGCTATGAACACAAGTGGTGTGTGTGTGTGTGTGTGTGTGTGTGTGTGTGTGTGTGTATCTTTGTGATCCAGTTTTCATGGCATTTGGTCATATACCCAGAAATGGAATTGCTGGATTATATGGAAATTCTATTTTTAAATTTTCAAGGAACAATTATCATGTTTCCCATAGTGGCTGCACCATTTTACATATCCACCAACTGTGCACACATCCTCGCCAACACTTGTTATTCTCTGATTTTTTTTTTTTATCATGGCCATCCTTCTCAGTGTGAAGTGGTATCTCATTGTGGTTTGGATTTGCATTTCCTTAATGATTAATGATATTTACCACATTATTGCCACAGACTACATCTGTATATATTGTATGCTCATTAATATAGATTCATTATTATTTTATGCATATGTCAATTATATCATATAGGAAAAAGAGAAATGTAACCAACAATGCTAAAAGTACAATAATATTTGTTTTATCTATCTATGTAAATGTTATTTACCCTTATCAGTATTATTTAGTTTTTCTTACGACTTTAAGTTTCTATCTAGTTTCCTTTCATTTCAGCCTGAAGTACTACTGTCTTCAGCACTAATTTTTGGACAGACCTACAGGTAATGAACTCTCTCAGTATTTTTATTTAACCTGTAAATGTCCTACTTTCTCCCTTATTCTTAACTACTTCCCTCTCTCTTTTTTTTAAGTAATCTCTACTCCCAATGTGGGGCTTGAACTCATAACCCTGAGATCAAGAGTCACACGCTCTACTGACTGAGCCAGTCAGGTGCCACTCTCTTTTATTCTTGAAGAATTTTTTCCAGATATGAAATTCTTGGCTGATACATTCCCCTCCCCCTCCCCTGCGAATCTTAAATGTTATCCCACAGTCTGGTGACTTCCATCATTTCTAACCAGCTATTGATCTTCTCTAAGATTCCTCTACCTCATGAGTTACTTCTCTCTTCCTGCTTTCAAAATCCTTTGTCTTTGGGTTTCTTAATTTAAAAAAAAGATTTTATTTGACAGAGAGAGAGAGAGAAATTGAGAGAGTACAAGTAGGAGGAGTGACAGAGGGAGAGGGAGAAGCAGACTCCCTGATGAACAGGGAGCCTGAGGCAAGGCTCGATTCCAAGCCCCTGGGATCATGACCTGAGCTGAAGGCAGATGCTTAACCGAGAGCCACCCAGACACCCCTCCCCTCATTTTTTTTTCTTTCTCCTCATGACACGAAATAATTTCAATCTTCTTATTTTCAAGTCGCTGATCCTTTTTTCTGGCTACCTGTATCTGCTATTGAACCTCTCCAGTGGGTTTTCATTTCAGTTATCTTACTTTGCAATTCCAGAATTTTGGGGTTTTTAAAAATATTTATTTATTTAAGTAATCTCTATACCCAATGAGGAGCTCAGACTCAGGACCACAAGATCAAAAGTCACATGCTCTACTACTGAGCTAATTAGATGCTCCTATTTGGTTCCTTTCAGTTCTCATTTTGTCCAAATATTGTTTTCCTGGTTTCCTTCAGCTCCTGTCCATGATTTCCTTTAGCTCATCAAACATATCTAAGACAGCTGATTTCACATCTTTGACTAATAATTCTGTATGGTCTTCCCTGAAGAGGATTTCTGTCAAATTCTTATTATTTTCCCCCTGTGAATGGGCCACAATTTCCTATTTCTTTGCAATTTTGTAATTTAATTTTTTGTTGAGAAGTGGACATCTTGAGTATTACGTTGTGAGAACTCTGAAAACCACACCAAGAACCACAGGTAGCCATTCCTATTACTGCCTGTGGCGGGGATGGGGGATGGTAGTTGCTACTGTGTGAAGGGCTGAAACTTACCCTAACTTACCAGTCTTGTCACCAGCAATTTCGTGGATGCTGCAAATATCTCAACTAGATCCAGAACTCCAAAAATATTTACTCCAGAGTCTCTCTGCAAGCTATTACGTTGTCTAAGTGGAAGGACAGATCCTTGGAACTTTCTACTCCACCATCTTCTAGGACAATTACTCCCACTTGATTCTTTTAAAAAATATTTTCCTTATCTCTGTTGTCCTCTACATCCATGGCATATTAATCCTACTTACTACATTTCATTGTCTTTTTCTTCTCATCTCATCTTCTTTGCCATTTCTGAGTCTGTTTCTCTTAAATGATCCCCCCCCGCAGCCGGGTCATATTTCCTTGCTTCTTCCTATCTATAGTTTTTCTTTGGCTGTTGGTCATGACAACTTTTATTTTCCTGACTGATATTTATCTTTTTTTTTTAGAGAGGAACAGCAGCATAGGAGCAGAGGGAGAGGAAGAGAGAGAATCTTAAGTAGGCTCCACACCCAGCGCAGAGCTGGATGCAGGGCTCCATCTCATGATCCTGAGATGATGACCAGAACCAAAACCAAGAGTCAGGTACTTAACTGAGACACCAGTCGTCCCTTGAATGGTATGTTTTAAATAGAAATATCTGGGGGTGCCTGGGTCTCAGTCAGTTAAGCTTCTGACTCTTGGTTTTGGCTGGGATGGAGATCTAGGAGTTGTGTATCAAGCCCAGGAGGAGCTCTGTGCTCAGCACAGAGGAGTCTGCTAGAGATTTTCCCCCCTCCTTCCTCCTCCTCCTCTATTCCTCCCAACTGGCAGCCTCTCTCTAAAATAAATAAAATCTAAAATAGAAATAAATAAATAAATAACATGGACTTAGTATGTTAGGCAGTAAAGTAACTTGTGAATTAGTCATTTTGAAGCTTGTTTTAAAATCTTCTAAATGAGTCTAGAGTAGCTTTTACCCTACAGCTTGGTTAGCCTCATTTCTAAAGTTTGGCTTTTCTTGGGTTTTGGTTGACTACCTTGTATTTCCAAAGAGGCTTCTCCCTCTCCACTCCACCTGAAAAAAACTTGAATTATTCTCATCCTTTGTGGCCAGCGCTGGAAATATTCATCTTACAACTTGCTAATTGTCTTTCCTTAGAAGTTTGTCTGACCTAATGGGGTTTCACTGTATTCCAAAATATCATTCTAGGACACAAAGTGACTCCTATGTAAATGTATTGAAATCTTTATGTGGTTTACTCCCCTCTGGATATTTGCTCCATACCTTCTAACAGCCCCAGCTTCCCAAGCCTTTGACACCTGTCTCCCAGGTAACTAGATTATCGGTCTTGCTTGGGCTCCACATTCCTGCATCAGTTTATAAAGGGCCTCAACAAAGAAAACCATCTATGTATAGTTCACCTCACTTGTTTGTCCTTTCTCAGGAATTACAATCTTCTTCAACTTTTGTCCAATATTGCAAATTTGTTTCCTATATTTTGTCTTATTTTCCAGTTGTTTACACCAAGAGGATGACTCTGGACTCTATTACTCCCTCATGGCCCAAATAGCTTTTTGTTGTTTAAACAGACCAAGTTGCACAAAGGATCTGAGTAAGCAATTCACCAGCAAAGAAATATACATGGCCACTAAACATATAAAAATGTGTTCAATTTTGCAAATCATATTTAATATATGTTATTACATGAGAACATTTTTAAGAGTCATAATATCCACTAAGGGTGAAGACACAGATGCATTATTGTTGATTATAAAGTGATACATATATATCACTTCATATATATATATATATATATATATATATACATATATATATACATACACACACACACACACACACATATATTTTTGGAAGCCAATTTTGACAGTATCAATACAAAGTTAAGATATAATGAATCCAGCAATTCCACTCCTAGGTATTTACTCAGAAATGAAAGCATGTGCTCACAAGCAGATTTGTAAAGAATTGTTCATAGAATTTTTTTTTTAAGATTTTATTTACGTATTTGAGAGACAGAGAGTGTGAGCAGAGGGGAGAGGAAGAAGCAGGCTCTTCTCTGAGCATGGAGCCCAACATGCAGCTCAGTCTCAGGACCCTGGGATCATGACCCGAAGTGAAGGTAGGTGCTTAACCGACTGAGCCACCCAGGCACCCCACCATTCAGTAAGATTTGACAAATGTGTATACTTATGTAACTCAAACCCCTATGGGATCAACAGGTACAAACTTAACAGTTATAAAATGAGTGAGTGATAGGGATATATGGCATGGTTACTATAGTCAATAATATTGTATTGCAAATTTAAAAGTTGGTGAGAAAGAAAATGTTAAAAGTTCTTACCACAGGGAAAAAATATTTTTAACTCTGTATGGTCTCAGATGGTAAGTAGACTTATTGAGGTGATCATTTCGCAATGTATACAAATATCAAATCTTTATTTTGTATCCCTGAAACTAATATATTGTATGTCAACTATACTTCAATTAAAAAAGAAATAACAAAAATTATTTTTTTACTTATTAGTTAAGTAGTGGTCCATTTTATTAATACAATAGTTTGCTTATCAGCCTCCTTTTAATGGGTAGCTGGACTTTGATTTTGTGGGATTTTATCAATAAAAGTGCTATGAACAGGGTGCCTGGGTGGCTCAGTCAGACATATATGACTGTCAAGTGACTAATTTAATTTCCAACATCTCATATGAATAAAATGTTAAACAACCTGATATAAAAATAAGCAAAAGATATCAATATGGAATTTAGAAAGGTCCCTTGCTTTGACAAGATCTTATGTTAGGAATACAAGAAGGGCTAGTCCTGGGAGAAGAGAGGAGTCAAGCTGTGGTCACAGTGAAGGAGTATTTCCTCAGATATCCTTTAATCCTCTAAATCCTTTTTAGTTCCTTACTTAATAATCCCCCCTCCCCACCCCCCCACCCCATATAGAGCCGCTAGTGAACCAGGAATTCTAGAAATAAATTTTGCACTTTATATCTCCCAGTTCCTTCTGATTACCCGTTAATGAATATAAACATTGTTAAGACAAGCCCAACAACAAATAACCTTCAAGACTCCTATACTTTAAATTACTAAAGCACATCTTTATTTTGCAATTGAACAATTAAAAGTCACAGCTAGTTTTTTCACGTTTGTACCTGAACAACTATTTTTCAATCAAAATGAAATATGGCCAACAAAATCTGTGTAATAGCATTTCCCATAACATAAATCGCTCTTAGGACAAGAACAGTTTTAATGCAAACTGGCATTTTTATCCGTCTGCTGTTAGTATTCATAGATTTTTTTCTACATGAATAAACTGCAGGAATTCTAATTTTTCACTGAAATTAAGACAAGTACACAAGGCCTTTCAAGCATACAATAAGCTGTAGTGACAGATGCAGAGTAGAATTCCAAATTATCCAGTGCTAACCAAATTCAAGCTTACACGTTTTAAAAGAACCCTAAGCTTCTTTGCCTCTTACGTATGGAAACAAACCATATACAAAGAGCTGTCTTTGTGAAATGGGGAAAGATAATTTAAAAGATTAAGGGGCTAATTCCATTTTGCTACTGGTTCAGTACAATCAAACGTGAAATGACAGCAGAAATGCAAAATAATAATTATGAAGTAAACTAAATTTTAACTGACTTTTCACCCTTCATATTTACATATAGCACCTGTTACAAGAAAAATCCCAAATTAATACTCCCTCTACATAGAAATAATTATTTGTAAAACTACTACTTAAAAATATCACTGATGAGTATATAGTAAATTATCTGTCCTAAAATTAAGCCTACACTGTAGAAAATAAAGACTAGCTTTTCTCATTTGAAAAGATTACAATATGGATTGTAACTGCAATGTCCTGATGCTGTGAGAACACTGGGTGGACAGTTTTTATTTTTTTAAGCACATATATTCTAATGATAGAAAATGAAAACAGCTTAATGTAAACTGTTTTTAGTGTCTTAAATCCTGCCCCTTGACATGTATATGAAGTCAGGACTTTGCCCTCTTCAACTTACTGGTGGTGCAGTATTGACTTGACCCCTACCTAAGACTTAAAACCAAACAAATGGATATCCAAGTATACATGTAATGTACAAAAAATGCAAAGCAGAACTGACTACTGTAAACCAAACCTGGTTGAAACTAGCTGAGAACTCAGAGTCCAGCATGACAGTCAGCTGGGTAGTCTTAATTGTACTAAATAAGTTACAGAAAAGTGGCAAAGCTAATATCACACAAGTTAACTTTTAAATATCAAAAGATCAAGACATCATTGTAAAGCATTTTACTTGGGTCCAATCCAATGAGCTCTACAAACTAAACCATTAGAGTTTTTTCCATATTTACAGAACTCCTAGATTTTATTTTTAATGTATAAATTAAGTCAGTAGTAGGCATGAAATAAAGTGCTACTATTTAAAATTCAAGAAATCATTTCAGCATTGAAATGTGACCTACTCTACAGGATACAAGAAAGACTGGATGATCTTGTGAACTCACCAAAGGGTTGGAAAAGATGGGTGCCAGAGAATTTCAGAATTGGATTGGTATTTTCTTGCCAGGGAAGGCAAAAAACTGCAAAACAACAACTCAGGAGCAAAAGCCAAAAAGCTTCTTTTAAATAAAAGGCAAAATGGGCTCAGTCGTGGCTACAGATTTGGGGAAATCAAACGTCAACACCTATTTGAGTTTAAGGTTGTAAACTGGGCTGACCCTTCTTGATGACTTTATGGTGATAATTTCATTTAGCAAGGAGGCATTTCAATTAAAGTTTATCACAAGTAATATTTACTAAATTTTGGAAACTCTCAGGGTTGAGGGGGGCCCGATAGTAATCTCTTAACAACAGTTAAAAAAAAATAGCTAGTGAAGAAAGGTACCACCTTATAGTTGTTCAGGGTATTTACTTCAAAAAGACTATTATAAAATGAAATTAATTAAAAGTGGGAGAGATGGAAGCAGGAGTCAAAGTAATAAAGGCCTCAGTGAGTCAAGTTAACAAGTGATAATTCATGAATACTACCCTTTAAAGAGACTGTTGAACAAATCAATCATGCCTAAAAGATGGTTAAAAATGTACGGTTTTTGTTGTTCAGCTGAATTAATAACTCCTTAAGCATCCAAGACACCACTGTTACAAGTCAGAACTGGGCTCAGTGGTCTTATCTGTCCAAGATACAGATATAAAAAGGCAAAACTATTTGTCAGTGGCCTCTATACATGTTTACTGTAGTAAATCAGAGACACAGATTTCTGGCTTCACTAAAGTCACACTTAAAACGATGTCCTCATTTGTGGCTGCCACAGTTGACAATGCCTGAGAACATTCCCTCACAGTAAACACATGCAGCAGAATGTTTACCCTCGCACACAAACACCCTTCCACACCCCAGAAGTCTGCAATTATTTTACACTTAAAAATAGTAAGCACAAATTTTTCTCTTCTAGAGCTAAAACAAAACGAAGTGAAAAAGAATGTACATTATATTTGAAATATGCTTCAGTAATGATTGCTCTTGTTTATAATGAAAATTACATTATTCTTCTAAAATCGCATTTTTAATAATGAAGTAGAATACACTCCTTTACTTTTTTTCAATCCCTTGCTGACTTTTTTAAACAAGGAGTATCCTTAGAATCAAGTCATAATTCAAATAACATTTCAAAGATACATTCATTTTTTTTACAGCATGAAAGACATACAAATATCATTTTTTTACACAATAAAGTAAAAGAGGTTAACAGTTTCAATCTCTTGTCCATAGAAAAATATTTTCTCTATCATTTACACAACATTAAGTAGGAAAATTCTACAGTGCTTAACTGAAACTTCTATGAGCACAAGGCTTTTAAACACTTTCATTCTTCTATCGGAAATTTTGAAAGGTTTCAGGAAGTTAAACATTAGGACTCCCAGATAAAATTGTAGTCTTTAACTTGCAATATTACTAATACCTCTCCCTTTGTAAATTTAAAAAAAATTGTTTTTCTCCTTTATGCATTGAACCATATCTAGGCAATGTTGATGGATTGCACCCCAGCAGATACTACTTATGGATGCCCATTTAGCTTGGATTGCTAAAATAAAAATAACAATGACTATAAAACTTTAGAAATCAACAGTAAACTGCAGTAGAAAAACATACAAACAAATAGCAGCAAATTTAGAAATGGAAAGAGAAATAACTATTTGGTGTCTACCCAGGACAACTTCACAAGATTATGAAATTAAAATGTCTAATTTCTGGCTGATATAGGACTTGTTTTTGATAACGCTGAAAGGCTTACTGTACTAATTACTACTACAAATAAATGAAGTAAAAAAAAAAGAATGAATGAAATTGGTATATAATAAAAAATTGTTAAAAGCTGTACACATTGTATAGTAAGCTGAACCCCCCCAAAATTTTAGGGATTAATTTCATGGGCTCTTTATAAAAATTGCTGAATTTATCCATAAGCAGTTAGCTTTCAAAATGTTTTTATTCACTAAGAATTTTATAAAACAGTTGCTATAACTTATGTTGTGATCACAATGAGATACCAATAAAGCTTTGCTAACAGATCAGTAATTCTGGTATTTGAGAAAAATCCAAGGGTTTTAATAACATAGCTGTTTTACTTGAAGGAAACAACACACACACAAAAATGACTGCAGAAATTGCAGTTGGATAGCTAAAGCAAATGTAGGAATTAAGCAATGATAATATAGTTACTCTGCTGATGTGGCATAAAAGCCAGCTGTGACAAAATTCATCTTTTTCATGTCATATTATTGAGATGTTTATTCCAACAAATATTTACCATAATGTATTTACTCTAAGTGACTTAAATGTAAATTCACCTAAACTACAAAATGAGAGATGTAAACATATCCCACCTTACTGTGGTATAAATAATTTTTATGAATTCAAAACTACTTTGGCAACCTTACTATCAGAGTATCTTAAATATTCAAAACACAGGTATTAAATAGAACATTGTTAAAAATTCTTGTTTCTTTCTTTCTTCCTGATAAGATTATAAGTAATGCTTTAATTCTACTACATGTTCACATTATGAACATAAATTATTTGATAAATGGACATATATTCTAAACTCTAATTCTATGTTTTAAGTGCTTTTAAAAATTAGCCTTCTAATTTACATTTCATAATGTTTTCATACTGCATGTGTATCAGCCTAAATACTTTACAAAAGCTTATGTTCTATCAGGGAAGCATGACTAGCAAACTGAGTCAGGGTCCTGATTAGGATCACCTTTTAAAGCCTACTTATTTTCTAAATTAAGTGACATTTTCTAAGGTCATCATAGTTAATTAAATGAAAACACTGCCTGAGTATAATTCTCGAGCTGAAACAGACTAAAATTCACAAGAATTTGTGATATCATATATGTTGCCTAAAATAATAAGGAGAAGGTGAGATTAGATAAAACCATTCAAGTTCCTTTCAGCTTTCAAGTTAGAGTACTTCTAGCAGAGACAGGAGACTGCTCAAATACCTGATTAGACCTCATCAGATGTGCCAACAGATTATAAACGACTCTATATTTAAAATAATCCTTTACCCCTGTTAGCATCAGCCTTTATGAAACATGTAAATAAATAAACACACAAAAGTGCGTGTTTTAATGGCTTACCATACCTTTGTAAGTTTGACATCAGTTTTTATATATACATTTTCTCTTTACTCTTAATCAAAATAACCAACCCCTTTACCCCTCCTACTTGTGCTAGCAGGCCACACAAAGGAAGTTATTTCTTACACTGTTTACTCAGCTTCATTTTGAATGGATACACTTGTTTAACAAATACTACCAATTCTTCTTGTGAATGTAAAGTCTATTCCAAAATATTCCTCATGCTATGTACAGTGTTGACACAAATCTGATGTCCAATAAAACATCTGAATTGCACATGGTGAAACCATCTAAAATCAGAGAGGAGAGGTTTTCACAAACATTTCTTAGAATTTACAAAATCCCTTGATTCACCAATACCTATTTCCACTTGTGAGCATGGACTTCTAGGGTATGTGTGGGGGTGGGTGAACAGGGGAGTTATGGGGGGAGGGAGAGAGTAGTTTAGATACAAGAAATCTGACATTTTATTACACAATTATTACAGTGATATGAATGGAATCTAGAACGACTTGGCATATTTAAAGCTAGGATTATTCCTAGAATCCTATTTAGATTGATAAACAGGTTAAAAAATTCCTAGGTATAATGGATGAAGTCTTATCTGATGGGTGAACAGAGAAGTATTATTAGCATATCCATTTTAAGGAGCCATGAAGTATAATTTATTTTAAATTCAAGACCCTAATAAATGTCTTTAAAAAAGGATCTTTTCTCTGTACATAAAAATACTGAAGAGGGTAGCTCCCAGATGAAAAATCCATATATGAGAAATTTAAATGTAATTCTAAACTTCTAATATTTATCATTTAAAGACTGGAAATAATGATTTAAAAAGGCAACAGCGCTCATTGCCAACAAATTATTAGAGTTTATCTCAGAAGTGAAAACAAAACTGTAAGTTAAAGATCATACCAACCATGACATTTATCTGTTTATATCTATACAACTGTATCTTTTTATCTTTTTACTCTATGGTTGTCATATTCTGTCTATACAGTTAGAACAGATTTTAATTCAGGTAAAAACTGTCAAAAGTTACTGATTATGTAGACCCCCAACATGATTTTACTTGTTCACTTTCCAACTTATCATGATGTCATATAGCAGCCTAAATTATATTTATCTGTTGGTAGAGAATGGAATGTTCAAATAAGATGATTATTTACTAATTTTACTTTCTTGGCTGTTGAAATCCAGGGATAGGAGTATTTCTAACATAAAGGTTATGTTACTTTTCTCTTAAAAAATTAAAATATTTGATTGTAATAATTTATTTGATATCTTGGCTATTAATGTTAGGACTTAACTTCCTAAAATTTATTATTATGGATTTGGAATATTTGAAATAACATCATTTTGATTACCCTGAGATTTTTAAATGTGCATTCCTCCCCTCATACTAAATGGCATTCCAAAACTACAACTCTAAGTTTTATCAAGACTCTACAGAAGTATTTGGAAACCACTAGGAAATTAATCTGTTTTAACCATAATCCATATAATTATGCAACGTGACATTTCAATAGGTGAGCAAATTTCCACTTGTATTAAAGCTGGGCAATTTTAAAGTTCTATCTCTCTATAGACTTAAAAAAAATCCTGTAGAGGAAAATACACAAATCCTTAAAGGGAATCAGATCCTCCATCAGGCTGGACAATCAAAACTCTCTATATTAACATGCTTATAACTTAACAAGTATATATAAACTGGAGTAATATAATTGTATGCATAAAATGACAACAAAACCCTCATTTCAGTTATTGAGGGATTACATTTAGAAATAAGCCAATAATATTTCATTTCTTGTTTGAAGTATCCCAACCAACAGACCAGTGTGAAAAAGCCTGAAATGAACTGAATGTTTTAGGGTAATAATTTAGACAGTGATAAAAATAAATTACAATGAACTGCTCTGATTTTAGCTGAAAATATGAATATGCTTAACTTTAATGTGCATATTAGGTGTCATTTCTAAAGGTAGGGATAAAATAAATAGAAAATTTGAGTAATAAAGCATCTTTTGCTTGAGCTGCTAAACTATAACCCTTGTCCCTCAGGAAAGGCATGAGCAGATTTTCAACAATTCCATAGCAGCAGAGTGCTCACTCAGTAGGACACAAATTACCTTTTGCTTCTTGTGGTAAAATACAGGAAAACTGAGTAAGAAATAGAATTTCTATACCCTTTTTTGACTGTGTAACTCATCATACAAGAAGCTATGTTTTAAAATGTGAACTGATTCAAAATGCATAAAAATGTAAATGTACAATATACATACATACCTCCTAGTGGGGTCAAATGAGTGCCTTTTCATTAGACATACAAAGACGTCTCAAGGCACTTAAGGGGTTAAGACACAATGCATGCATTCTTTACAACAAGTATGTGAAATCACATGATTTGGAATAAGCCAACCTTATGATAAATATAAGTTACATTATTAAATTCAAGAAAATGTGTAGATTCATATTTATACTTTCTATAAGATGCTGGTAAATGGACAATGTGCAGCATTTCCTGGGAACAGCGAACTCCATCTTTCTTCTCATGGACAGCAGGTCTCTGCAGGGAGAGTACAGGGGGAGTACAGGGAGAGATGTGCTGCATCCAGAGGCAGTGTATTGGCCAATACTGAGAATGATATTGCTAAAATTTAAAGAATAAAAATCTGGTAACCAGTACAGTAATAAGTACATGAATCACTGGGAAACACCAGAGCTGACTTCTGATGTTTACTTCTTTTTGCTTTCAAGATACAGGTGTATAACAGAGATGATGAGAATTCTGAGCCTTGTTTGTGGCAATTCTACCAGAAGGGGACTGCATGGCACCACCACAAATTTCATAAATTACCCTGAACATACTCAGTTATTCACTATTTGTTCGGAGCAAAGCATGAAATAGTCTTCAAACATGGGAATTATGGATTTTGAGAGAGTGACATTTTCTTAAACATAAAGTGCAACAGTGCTGAAGTTTTCAGTTTTTGTTAGTTCTTCATTTGTTTTGTCTTAATGCCATTTCCTGCAAGCAGAATTATGGCACAGTGAATATAACAGAAAGCGGTCTTCTGACATATGTCCCAGACTTTTGCTTTCCTATTTATTTGATGATGTTGTTAAGGGTTTAACAAATCCTTCTTCATAAACTTTCAAAATAGCTTCACATACAAATCTGTATTGACTCTGAAAAACAGAAAGAATAGAATTGATCAGAAAAACTAGAAAACAATAAAAAAGGAAAAACATCTCACTTGTTTGCTTATAAAAGAAAGGCAAGTAAAACTGTACAGAGATACCATTTTTCACCAACAGGATGGTAAAAAATAAAAAAGTCTGACAACATATTTTGTTGGCAACACACTCAGACATTGCTAGTAGGGATGTACAATACTACAGTTTGGCAGCATCTAATAAAATTACGTTAATTTACCTTTCACCCAGCAATCCCACTTCTAGGAATCTATCCAAAGATAAACAAGAAAAAGAAATTGAAAACATACATTCATAAATAAGCCTATTTGCTGCTAGATTATTTATAATAATGAAGGATAGGGACAATCCAAATGGCTACCAGGAAGGGCCTGGGTGAGTAATGAGTGCCACATTTTCACAGAGGAATATGTGGTGGAAAGCTGGGAGGGGAAGGAATGAAAGTCTACTGGGGATCACTATAAAATAATTCCAGAATACTTGTTGTCTTTCTTTTTTAAATATTTATTTATTTGACAGAGATCACAAGTAGGCAGAGAGGCAGGCAGAGAGGGGTGGGGTAAGCAGGCTCCCTGCTGAGCAAGAGCAGATGTGGTGCCCGATCCCAGGACCCTGGGATCATGACCCGAGCTGAAGGCAGAGGCTTTAACCCACTGAGGCACCCAGGCACCCCATAAAGATTTTATTTATTTGAGAGAGATCACAAGTTGGGGGAGGCAGAGGGAAAAGCAGGTTTCCCTCTGAGCAAGGAGCCTGATACAGGACTCGATCCCAGGACCCTGAGACCATGACCTGAGCTGAAGGCAGATGCTTAAATGACTGAGCCACCCAGATGCCCCCCCATCCAGAATATCTTGCTCAGTCAAAATAGCATGGCAGAGAAAAGTGCACAAAATATATTCTCTCTATAAAAGAAAAGGGGGAATATAAAAGTCTATCTGCCTCAATATGTATGTTATAAAAAAAAGGGAAGGACAAATCATTAAAACATGGTTTCCTATAAAGGGACAGACAGAATAGAGCAGAGGAGAGGGGTAGGGACAAGATTTCATTGAATATACTTCCTTATTTTATAGATTTTATTTTGGAACCACAGAATGTTAATTTAAAAAAATCTCTGTAAAATGAAAATAACATGGAACAAATCAATGTGTCTATCTAGTTGACAACATAACCACACAGAAAGGAGCTATTTCAAGGTACTTTGTAACAGTACTATGAGTACCTCATAGACTATATTCAAAAAGTGGAAAAAAACTGGAAATTCTTTTTAGTAACTATTTTGTTGGTGGCAGTAGTGTTAATTCTGTTATTCTGAGACTGCTATTACATCACGTGTAATAAAACAAATGAGTATTTATGACAGTCTAAATCTTTCATTGCTGATATTGTAGAGAGCCATTATCCTTGTTAAAGATGAATGGGCATAAGATGTAAAGTAGACCACTAAAAACGCTGTGGTCCTAAATTTGTACTGGAAGCATCAGTATTAACTCATAAGTTTGTTTTCCTAACTCTGGCAATGAAAGATTTCTACAGACAGATACTAACACCAAGTGAACACCAATAAAAACACCTACTGCTCAGGGACGCCTGGGTGGCTCAGTTGGTTAAGCGGCTGCCTTCGGCTCAGGTCATGATCCCAGCGTCCTGGGATCGAGTCCCACATCGGGCTCCTTGCTCGGCAGGGAGCCTGCTTCTCCCTCTGCCTCTGCCTGCCTCTCTGCCTGTGCTAGCTCGCACTCTCCCTCTTTAAGAAATAAATAAATAAAATCTTTAAAAACAAAAACACCTACTGCTCAGAAGGTGATCCCTAAAATAATTTCTCAAAAAAAAAATCCCCAGTACTTTTGGGGGGAAATTATGGATTCTAAAACTGGGGGAGAAAGTATAAGCTGAGGCCTTGACAAAAAAGCTTAGGAGCCAGGCTGACTAGGTTCCTGCTGGCCCCAAATAGGACAGTTTAGGCATCATTAAAAAAAATAACTACAATGGGTTGAAATATATCACATATTATTTAAATCCATGATTTCAGAATAATATCAAAACAAATTATGAGGTCACCACTGGAAGAGGAAACTGGACCAACTCATTATATTAAAAACTTATAAAGGGAAAGCATTAATTGTTTATCTTGCTTTTCTTGTACTGCCTGTATGTACCACTTCTTAACCAACAGCCGATGAAGTTTCTCTTTCAAGAAAGAAGTATTAAAGTTAATAAAGACAGAGGGAATAATAGACTATCACCACTCTTCAAACCCCATAAGTTAATGATGCAGGCACTTATCGCCCAAGGCTACTAACATCATAAAAAGAAAGACAACCAGACATTAAGTGTCTCTCTCTTTTTTTTTGTTTGAAGATTTTATTTATTTATTTGACAGAGGGATGAAGAGAGAGCACAAGGTAGGCAGAGCTGCAGGCAGAGGGAGAGGGAGAAGCAGGTTCTCTGCTAAGCAGGGAGCCCGACATGGGGCTCGATCCCAGGACCCTAGGATCGTGACCTGAGCCAAAGGCAGAGGCTCACTGACAGCCACCCAGGTGCCCCTAAGTGTATCCTGAAAGAACAGAATATCACCTAATTTGTTCAAGTCTATAGATCCATTTACCACTTTTAGGAAATACGGAGAACACTCAGTTTGTTCATCAAATAAACTGCAAGGAAAAAGAAAGAGATGAAGGAAGAAGTGATAGCTTAAAAGAGATTTAGAAGACATAAACCAATCAAAATTTTGTAAATTGTATCTGAATCCTGACTTTACACAAATGGTAAAAACAAAACCAAAAACTCGTTATGTACGATACATCCAACAATTTAATGTTTGGAGACACACACACACACACACACAGACACACAGACACACACAGACACACACAGACACACACACACACGATCTCAGAGAGACACTCATACATCCAGGATCATAGCAGCATTATTTACAATAACGAAAGGGTAGAAACAACCCATATGTCTGTTGGCAGATGAAAGGATAAACAAAATGTGGTCTATACACAATGAAGTATTTTTCAGCCTTAAAAGAAACTCCTACAGACGCTACAACATGGATGAACCTTGAGAATATTATGCTGAGATAAGCCAGCCACAAAAAAGCAAAAACTGTATGAATCTACTTATATGAAGCACTTAGAGTAGTCAAATTCACAGAAACAGAAAGTAGAATGCTGGTTGCTAGGGACTGGGAGGAGAGGGATACGGAGAATTGTTGTTTAATGGGATAGAGCTTTAGTTTTGCAAAATGAAAAAGTGCTAGAGATAGGTCACCCAACAGCGTGAATATACTTAACACTACTGAACTGTACACTTAAAAATGGTTTACAGTGTGTATTTTACTATAATTAAAAATGCATTATGTGTGAATATAGATACAAAAACCTCAAGGAAATACTAGCAAATCAAATTAAGCATCATATAAAAAAAAATGTATACCATGTCCAAGTAAGATTTATCCCAGGAACACAGGTTAGTTTAACATTGAAATCAATATAATATACAACACTGATAGAAGATGAAAACCACATGATCATTTCAATAGATAAAGAAAAAGCATTTGACAAAACCAAACACATCTTCACAATGAAAACACTCAACAAACTTGTAGCAGAGGGAACTTCCTCAACCTGATAAAAGGCACACCTAACAAGATACTTAGTAAGTGAAAAACTGAAAGCTATCTCCCTAAGACAAGGGGATGTCTGGTTTTATCAGTTTATTTACTGCTGTACTGGAGGTTTTAGCCAGGCACTTGAGGAAAAAAAAAAAAAGGAAAAGAAAAGAAAAGAAAGGCATCTAAATTGGAAAGGAAAAAGTAAACTACCTCTATTTGCAGATAACATACAATACATAGAAAATCCTACGGAGTCCACTTTCACACATTAAAAAACTTTTAGAGTTAATATATGACTTTAGCGAGGCTTCAGGACACGTGATCAATACATAAAATCAATTTTATTTCTTTTTTTTTTTTTAAAGATTTTTTTAAAAAATTTATTTATTTGTCAGAGAGAGAGCGCAGGAGCGAGCACAGGCAGACAGAGAGGCAGGCAGAGGCAGAGGGAGAAGCAGGCTCCCTGCCGAGCAAGGAGCCCGATGTGGGACTCGATCCCAGGACGCTGGGATCATGACCTGAGCCGAAGGCAGCCGCTTAACCAACTGAGCCACCCAGGCGTCCCTCAATTTTATTTCTATACCCAAGCAATGTATACTCCAAAAATGAAAGAAAACATTTTCCCTTAAAATAGCACCAAAAAGACTAAAAAACTTGAAGAATAAATTTGTCAAAACAAGTGCAAGACTTGCACACTGAAAACTATAACACATCACTCAAAAAAATTAAAGAAGACATAAATATATGAAAAGAAATTTTTTTTTTTTAAAGATTTTATTTATTTATTTGTCAGAGAGAGTGAGCACAGGCAGAGAGAGAGGCAGGCAGAGGCAGAGAGAGAAGCAGGCTCCCTGCCGAGCAAGGAGCCCGATGCGGGACTCGATCCCAGGACGCTGGGATCACGACCTGAGCCGAAGGCAGCCGCTTAACCAACTGAGCCACCCAGGCGTCCCTATGAAAAGAAATTTTGTGTTCTTGGATTGGAAGATGAAATATCATTAAGATGGAAACTCCAAAAAAGATAGGTAGATTTAATGCAATCCATATCTTGCTTTTCTTGCAGAGAAAACAAACTAATTCTAAAATTTATATGGAAATGCAAGGGACTCTGAATAGCCAAAATAGCCTCTTAAAAGAGAAACAGAGTTGGGAGAATCACATTTCTTGACTTCAAATTTTATTACAAAACTACAGTAATCAAGACCATATAATACTAGTATAAGAAAAGGCATACAAATCAATACGAATCAATGAAAGAATTGAAAGTACAGAAATAAAGCCTTACATCTGTGGTCAACTGATTTTTGACAAGGGGCACAGAGACAAGACAGAATGGCCTTTTTCAACAAATAGAACCGAGACAACTGGATATCCACATGGAGAAGAATAAAATTGGAACCTACCTCAAACTATATGTAAAAATTAACTCAAAATAAATCAAACATATGTATGTGACAGTGAGACTATAAAACTCTTGGAAGAAAACAGAGGAATAAACCTTTGAGACCTTCAGTTTAGGCAATGATTTCTTAGGTAGGACACCAAAAACATATGTGATTAAAAAAATATATAAACTAGATTTCATCAAAGTTAAAAAAAACTTCTGTGCTACAAATTATATAATCAAGAAAGTGAAAGAACAGCATGGAAGAAAACATTTGCAAAATTAAGATCTACAAAACACTTGTATTCAGAAAATATAAAGAAGTCAATATAAAGAAGTCTTACAAGTCAGTAAAATAACAAAAAAACTGAACTGAATAAAAGGCAAGGGGCAGCTGGCTGGCTCAGTCAGTAGAGCATGTGACTGCTGATCTTAGAGTTTGTAAGTCTGAGCCCCATGTTGGGTATAGAGATTACATAAAAATAAAATCTTTTAAAAAAAATAAAATGAAGGGCATAAGATTTAGACAATTCTCAAAAGATATACAGATGAATGGCCAAAAACACATGAAAAAAATGCTTGATATCATTAATTATTAAGGAAATGCAAATCAAAACCATAATAAGATACAACTTTGGACGGCTAACGTAGAAAAAAGACAGGGTGCCTGGCTGGCTCAGTCAGTGGAACATGTGACTCTTAATCTCTGGGTTATGAGTTCAAGACCCATGTTGGTGTAGAGATTACTTAGTAAAAAAAAAAAGTAACGTGTTGACACCCAAGAAAAATGAAAACATATTCACATAGAAACATATACACAAGGGTTTATGGTACCATTACTCATAATAACAAAGAAGTTGAAATGATTTAAATGTCCATGGATAGATGAATGGATAAATAAAATACAGTATATTCATACAATGGAGTATTATGCAGCAACCCACCCAAAAAAAGAGAGAGAAATGAAATACTGATACATGATACAGAATGGATCTTTAAATATTATGTTAATTAAAGAAGCCAATTACATAAAAGACGAAGCTGTATGATTTCAGGTATTTGAAAGGTCGAGAACAGGTAAACCTATAGAGACAGAAAATAGATTAGTGGTTGCCTTAGGGCTGGGTGGAGGGGAGGTTGGAGACTGTGTCAGGGAAAACAGTATGGGGTTTCTTTTTGAGGTGATGAAATGCTCTAAAATAAGCAGTGATGACTGCAAAACTCTGTGATATACTAAAAACCAATGAATTGTACACTTTAAAAGGGTGAATTTTGCGGTATGTGACTTATATTTCAATAAAGCTGTTCTAAAATTTAAAAAGACATAATTAATATGAGACAAATGGAAATTTGACTACAGGTTATTTGATAACATTAAGAAATTATTGTTAACTATACTTATATGTGATAATGGTATTATGATTTTGTTTAGAAGATACACTCTGAAATATTTATAGACAGAATGATCTGATGTCTAGGATTTGCTTCAAATACCAGGAGAGTAGGTGAAACAATATGGCACATGTTGTTGGGTCTCAGTACTCAATATACTGTTCTCTTTTACTGTATTGTCTACTCTTGTGTATGTTTGAAATTTTCTATAGTTAAAAGCCAAAAAAAAAAGAAAGGCATTTCTTAGACCATATATGTTAATTCACTTCAGTAACCTTAGTGCCACCAACAATGCTAACATTTCATGATGGCTTAATATAAAAAATAATCTTATGGTTAAAATTTCATGATTCCTCTTTTGATTCCTGGAATGTAATTCAGAGTCTGTGTAGAATACAATAAGCTAGTGGCTTAATTTCCATGACTTTTGTTGTTGTTGTTGTTGCAGCTCAAGTTCTTACATTACAAAGAAGATGATTTCACCACAGCTGTTTTCATCAAGAACAGGTCTACCAGGATTCTCCAGTTCAGAGATGTTATTGTACTTGGCATCCCACCCCACCTGACTAACAAACAGATGGGAAGTTCCCCTGTACCTGCTAAGCACTCAAGAATTAATATGATAAGGTGGTACTAGTAAATAGTTTCTGTAAGACCAGTTAGTAAATATTTTGGGTTTTGCAAATCATATGGTGCCTGTTACAACTTCTCAACTCTGGTATTTTAGTGTGAGAGCATTCATAGACGATATGTAAACAAATGGGCATGGCTGTATTCCAATAAAACTTTATTTACAAAAACAAGTAGCAGACCAGATTTGGCTTATGGGCAATATTCGCCAACCCCTGTGCTAGGGAATATTGGCTCCTGTCAGGGAATTAAAAAGGAAAAAATATGGTTTGCCATAAACACTGATAACAAAAATCATCATGTTGAGAATACACATATGTACATGAAGTGCAATACTTACAGGTGTCTGGATCATCATGGCTCGTTGATCTCTCATTGTTCTTACAATGTCTAGTGGATAAACTGGTTGATTGCATTCAATGAGACACATGGCTGTTTCCATAGTAATAAGAACCCCAGTTCTTCCAATTCCAGCACTAAAAAAGACAAATGAGGGGCAGTCTCATTGATACTATTCTGTTAAACTTCTTGTGGCTTTTGTGCGGTACATTAAAGTACCTAGATACAACAGAAGAATAATTTGATTTTAATTAAAAGTTTTTTTTTAAAGATTTTATTTATTTATTTGACAGAGATCACAAGTAGGCAGAGAGGTAGGCAGAGAGAGAGGAGGAAGCAGGCTCCCTGCTAAGCAGAGAGCCCGATGTGGGGCTTGATCTCAGGACCCTGGGACCATGACCTGAGCCGAAGGCAGAGGCTTTAACCCACCGAGGCACCCAGCGCCCCCAAATAACACAAAATTTTTTTAAAAAATAAATAAAATGCAAAATAATAAAATTACAATAATAAATCATTAACAAATGTACGAAAGACAGTATTTTCCACACTCAAATCAGTTTTTAAAAGCAAATTTAATTTTTATTAAATTTTAGAATGGGATAGTCAAGAACAACTTTTTGAAGTATTCTCTGTGAACAAAATAGCTATAGCAGCTGTTGGGAACTTAGAATAATAAATGGCCAAATGTGTTCATCAATCCTGCCTTGTTGCCTCTCAGACATTTTTCTTTTTTAAAGATTTTATTTATTTATTTCACAGAGAGAGAGAGAGAGAGAAGTCACAAATAGGCAGAGAGGCAGGCAGAGGGGGAGGGGGAAGCAGGCTCCCTGCGGAGCAGAGAGCACGATGTGGGGATGATCCCAGGACCCTGAGATCATAACCAGAGTCGAAGGCAGAAGCTTAACCCACTGAGCCACCCAGGCGCCCCTACCTCTCAGACATTTGGTCTACAATCTGTTTTGATGATTTGAAAGTCTGCTGTTAAAAAAGTGCTGGAAAGTTTAAGGATGAGGAGATACCTTTATTTATTCAGAGGATTCAATACAGCTTCTGAATAAATCACTCTAATAACAGAAGCGACTAGAATAAGGAGAAGATAATTTCAGTTTTCCAATCTGGGTTATGAGTGAAGGCTGGAGTCACTGTATCTAGCTGTTCAGAAGGTAGAGTATGAAAGGACGGCCTATGTTGTTCACCTGGAGCTCTTGGGAGTGGCCAGTCCGAGAGAGAAGAGAGGACTTAACAAATGTCCTGGGATAGGCCACAGCGCGGGTAGGAGTAGTACACTGTGAGGAGGAGGAAATCTAAACCTTAGGCTGCAACTG
The DNA here is from genome assembly GCA_003697995.1 of Taxidea taxus jeffersonii. Taxonomy (NCBI): domain Eukaryota; kingdom Metazoa; phylum Chordata; class Mammalia; order Carnivora; family Mustelidae; genus Taxidea; species Taxidea taxus. The sequence continues at coordinate 73,651 of RCUC01123399.1, forward strand.
AATGCCTCTAATATTGGATTTCATCAAATCTAAGATACATCCATTGTAAGGCACCCAGTGTCCGAGATGTTAAACTATGAAAAAGAAAAGCTTCTAAGAATCAGTCAATGAAGTATTATTTTTACTTTCTATGATAAAGATTCTGACAATCACATGTTGGAACATACCCTTAGCCTTCTAGCTTCAGATCACAGCTCTGGGTTCCCTCTAATTACCACAGTGAAGATCATAACTTAAGGGCAAAATAAAATACCCATTCCCTTTTAAAAGTGACTTATCAGGTCAACTATTCAATCATAAAAGAGAAAATAGCATACCTGCAATGAACAACAATAGGTTCTTCCTTGCCAGCCCTCTTATTTCGTACATGACAAACAAAATCCAGAAAGTCACTTGAATCATCAGGAACTCCATGGTCAGGCCAGGCTATGTACTGAATCTGAGTGAGTTGACGACTCTCATTTTTCTAAGTGTAAATGAAAAATTACGCACCTTAACTTACGAATTTTCTTTAAAATATACATATTTGTGTCATTTTAATTTTAGAATTAAAGCAAAAGAAACTATTCCCAATACCCCCAAAAAAGTAATGTGTAACTTCAATAAAACCCAAAATTTCAATAAAGAAGAAAGAAACTATTATACAGAAACAGTTGTGTCTATTAATTGTCAGCTACTCGGATCACTACTCTTCTTATAACTCAATTTCTGCATTTGTATTTTTCAGATGAGATGCAAATAAACAGGCAAAAACAAAGTAAGATACAGAGAAACGTTTAAAGAAAACCAGTAAAAGCAAAAATGGTAGGGAAAATTTTTTTAACAAAACAAGCAAAGTTGGGCTAATTCTAAAAAGTACCTGAAATAATGAAGATTAAGAAAATAAAATCTCAAAATAAATGTAGATTAAAAACTGGAGTCACAAAAGCACAAAGTCAAATCAAGGCTTAATTCTTTTTTGGGAGCCAAGAGTCAGTAAAATAGAGAAAGGTATTATTGAATGTATACATCTTGTTTTAAATATTGACTCTGCTGGTTAAGGCACTTAATATTTCAGAGCCTTATTTTCTTCAACGGAAAAACAAAATAACATATATACATCACAGGGATAGTCTTATGTTGGAAGGATTGTATGAGAGGACCTCTAAATCACCCAATCAGCTGTTTGGAATCATATTCTCAAAAACTGGTAGCTATGGTCATTCAACACTATGAAATCTGGTTACTGTCGTTTACATTGAAGGCGGTTTCCAAAAAAGACCTGTAAAGTACAAGGTAATTAAGAAAAGGACTAATGAATGAATTCCTAAAGAGACTCAGTATAACTTGATGACTAATTTTTCAGAATCCTGTGTAATGAATTGAAGGTATCTAATACAGACTGCCTTTGATTATTATTGTTAACAAAAGAAATTAATAGTATCAATAATTACAAGACTGGGTAATGTTAAATGGGTATTTATTATGTTCTGGGGTACGTCTGTCTGTCTGTCCATCCATCCATGTATGTATGTATTTGGTATGTAAGGAAATGTATTTTCCCAACTGTATTTATCTCAAACTTTAAAAACTAATTTGTGTCTTGGCATACTTTGCAAAGTACTCAGCGTTTGCAAAGAAAAGCCACTGTAAGTTTATAAACTGCCATGGGTAACCTATAGGTGGAGCATAAAGAAATTACACTGAAGACATAAATATTATTTTTATGGCCAATATATAGCCTTTTATACCCATTTGGGAAAATGAAGAAATATCTTATTGACTTATCTTGTTACACTGGATGACGAGCTAGCTACATAAGCCCCAAAACCATTCTGATGGAATCTCTAGTTCTTAAGATTTTGAAAATTTAATTAATTAATTTTTTTTTACTTTATTTAAGCTTTATTTAAACATATGATGTAACCCCACCCCCCTCACCCAAACCCTCTTCCCCCCACCCCCCTCAGTTTGTTTTATGACATTAAGAGTCTCTTTTGGTTTTTCTCCCTCCCGATCCCATCTTCTTTCATTTTTACATTTCCTACCACCTTAACTCCCACCCCCGTTGCATCTCCACTTCCTCATATCAGGGAGATCATGTGGTAGTTGTCTTTCTCCAGTTGACTTATTTCGCTAAGCAAAATACCCTCTAGTTCCATCCATGTCGTCGCAAATGGTAAGATTTCATTTCTTTTGATGGCTGCATAGTATTCCATCGTATATATATACCACCTCTTCTTTATCCATTCATCTGTTGATGGACATCTAGGTTCTTTCCATAACTTGGCTATTGTGGACATTGCTGCTATAAACATTCGGGTACACGTGCCCCTTTGGATCACTACGTTTGTATCTTTAGGATAGATACCCAGTAGTGCAATTGCTGGGTCATAAGGTAGCTCTATTTTCAATTTTTTGAGGAACCTCCATGCTGTTTTCCAGAGTGGTTGCACCAGCTTGCATTCCCACCAACAGTGTAGGAGGGTTCCCCTTTCTCCACATCCTCGCCAGCATCTGTCATTTCCTGACTTGTTAATTTTAGCCATTCTGACTGGTGTGAGGTGGTATCTCATTGTGGTTTTGATTTGTATTTCCCTGATGCCCAGTGATATGGAGCACTTTTTCATGTGTCTGTTGGCCATCTGGATGTCTTCTTTGCAGAAATGTCTGTTCATGTCCTCTGCCCATTTCTTGATTGGATTATTTGTTCTTTGGGTGTTGAGTTT